>PVIY010020813.1:0-43429 GCA_004026745.1 Myrmecophaga tridactyla
ACCCAGAAAAGCTTATAACCAGTTGGGTACTATAGTTACCTCTTTTCATTCACTGCATGAATGAACTAATTTTAGTACATTCTTTATAACTTCCACTACATTTAACAGGACATGTCATACTTTTTTCTTAAAATCCTTTGTAATTATCAGATCCTGCTCCAGTTAAGATGGCAGAGTGAGGGTCTTCAGGGCTCTCTTTCCCACAGAAGCTTTAAATAACCACCAAGATCTTGCAGAAGCATCTTTCTCAAAACTCAGGAAGTAGTTAAAGGGCTGCAGTAAAAGGTTGAGCACCAAATCAAGAAATAGGCTCCTTAAAGCAGTGGGATCTCCTGGCGCTCTGACTGTTCCTCCCTCATCCCTCACCAGCTGGGTGTGAAGATGGTCTTCATGCCTGGTGGGTTCATGGTTCTGATTCTGGAGAAAGCAGAGTAACCCTGTGCAATACTGGGAACATGTATGTCTGGCCAGATCTATTTGGTGGTAGGCTGAGGGGCTCTCAGTCCCAGAAATTACCCTGCATATAGAAGGCAGTTTATAGAGCTATCCTACAGAAGTTGTGGGAAAGCAGATAAATTGTGTTGCCTCAAACAGAGGAATGTAAGCTGTGGGACATAAAGTGCAGAGCTTGAGACCAAGAGGAAACTGTTTCCTAGGGAAGAGGGGACTTTCTGAACCATGTATATGGGGAAATTCCTTGGTCCACAGGCACATGCCCAAGATAAGACAAGACACACAAGCCAGAGACAAGGACCAGGGAAAACCCAACACTTTGACCTGGAGCTGTTTTCCAAACTTACTGTATGATGAGCCAAGAAGGAGAGCACTTGCATAGGTCAATCTGCAAAGATTGGGAAAAGTGTTTTCTTTTTCAAAGCCTTTTTTATTGTTGTTGTTAGCTCCTGGCAATCAAGCAGAGCTCTGTCTTTACACTAGCTGGATACAGTCTTTTATGAAATAGGTACCTCAGAGCCTAAATTCCAGTAATGACATATTAAAAATCAAAATATCTAGATTTCAACAAAAGATTATAAAATAGATAAATAAATAGAAAGTGAGGGCCCAGGTAAAGGAGAAAATTAAAGCAGTGGTAACTTTCAGTGAGGAGGACCAGACCTAGTATATATATACCAGGTAAATATTTTTTAAAAAATCATTGTAAATATGCTGAAAGAGCTAAGGGAAAACGTAGACAAAGAGCACAGGAAATCAGGAAAATGATAAATGAGCCCAAAGAGTGTACCAATATAGAGAGGGAAATTATGAAAAGGAACCAGAACTGAAGACTATAGTAACAGAAATTCACAATTCCCCAGAGGGGTTCCACAGCAGATTGGAGCTGGCAGAATAAGGAATCAGAAAACTTGAAGATAAGAAGATTAAATTCATTCAATCTGAGGATCAGAAAGAAGAACGGATGAAGAAAAATAAATAGAACCTAAGGAATTTCTAGGCCACTAACAAGTGTACCAATATATGCATTGTGGGAGTCGTAGAAGGAGAAGAAAGAGAGAAAGGGGCAGAGAGAATATTCAAAGAAATAATGCCTGAAAACTCCCCAAATTTAATAAAAGACTTGAGTATGCACATCTAAGATGCTCAAAGAAGTTCAAACAGGTTAAACCCAAATAGACACACACCACAATCAAACTGTGAAATGCCAGACATTAAGAGAGAATTCTGAAAGCTGTAGGAGAGAAGCAATGGATCACTTACAAGGGAGCCTTAGTAAGATTAAGTACTGGGCGGGCCACGGTGGCTCAGCAGGTAAGAACGCTTGCCTGCTGTGCCCGAGTACCCGGGTTCGATTCCTGGTGCCTGCCCATGTAAAAAAAAAAAAAAAAAAAAAAAAATTAAGTACTAATTTCTTATTGGAAACCATAGAGGCAAGGAGGCAGAGGGGTGACATATTTAAAGTGCTGAAAGCAAAAAATTGCCAATCAGTAATTCTACATCTGGCAAAACTGTCTTTCAAAAGGAAGGGAGAGATGAAGACATTCCCAGATAAACAAAAGCTAAGGGAATTCATCACCACTAGACCAGCCCTACAAGAGATGCTAAAGAAGGTTCTGCAGTTTGAAAGGAAAGGACAATAAATAGTAGACGAAAGCCCTGTGAAATATAAAGATCTCCAATAAGGATAATGACATGGTTACATATAAATGCCAGTACTATTGTGTTGTTGGTTTGTAATTCCACTTTTTGCTTCTTACAGGATCTAGAAGGCCAATGCATAAAATATAACTGAATCAGTGGTTTTCAACTCATAATATGTACATATGTAATTTCTCACAAGAACTACATTAAAAAGATCAGGAAATGGAAAGGGTATAGGAACATAGTTTGTATATGCTATTAAAGTTAAGTTGGTATCAAAGCAAATAAAATTCTTGTAGATTTAGGATGTTAACTTTAAACCTCATGGTAACTACAAAGAAGATATTGGAGAGTATGGAAGCTCATAGAGATAAAATTAGAATGAAGTTTTCCAGGGGTGGGAGACAAGGGCAATGGGGAGTTAATGCATAATGGGTATAGATTTTCTGTTTGGGAAAATAGTAACATTTTAATAATGGAAGATGGTGAGGGTACCACAATACTGTGAATGTGATTAATCTCATTGAATGGTATGCTTGGTAGTTGTTGATATACAAAAGTTTATGTTGTACATATGTTTCCACAATAAAAAAAAAAGGGATGAGCAAGTAGAGACAATTAAATGATAACTGAATGATAGTTAAGCATGATACATGATTCTTGATGACATCTAACAAGGTAGTAGAAACAGCTCACAGAGATATTATTGAGATGTATGAAAATACTGGAATACAGAATATAAGCTTTATATTAATATTGAATTTCTTGAACTTTATAACTGCACTTAATGTGGTTAGGTAAGTGAATATCCTTGTTCTTAGGAAATGTACATGGCAGTATTAAGTGTTCAGGGAGCAAGATATATGCAACCTGCACTCAAGTCTTCACAGGATGGATTGATAGATAATACATGATGGAACAACATGGCAAAACGTTAAAATTGGTGGATCTTGGTATCTGGGGATATAGGAGTATGTTCTTTGTATGGGGTTTATACTATTTTTTAATTGTTCTGTAAGTTTGAAAGGATTTCAAAATAAAAAGTTAAACAACAACAACAAACTTTTGTAACATTAATTTCCTGTAATGAATTTATAATCTAGCCAGGGAAATTATATAGGAGATAAAGTGTAGTTTAACATCACAATTTGAAAGGCAGTATTTGATTAACTATCAAATGAATAACACTGTCCTGACAATTAATATATATTGAACACTTATGTGCCAGGCATTTTTCTCTATTCCTTGTGGGTTATAAATCCCTTAGTCCTTACAATGACTCTATGAGGTAGGGCTGCCATTATCTTTGATCTTACAGACAAGAAAATTGAGGCTCAGAGAGGTTAAATGACCTGCTCAGGATTATAGGGGCATTAAAGAATGAAGCTGGGATTGAAGCCAGGAAATCTGCCTTCATAGTCTGTGCTTATAATCACTCTGCTATAGTCTGTTGGATTTTAGGAGAGCAGTAGAGGGAAATAACATGGACTGTTTTATCAGGAAGGTCTTCAGGGAAGAGGAAGGGTTTTGACTGAGTCTTAAAAGGTAGGTAGAATTTTGGATTTGCAAGAGAAAGAGGTAGATGCTGTGAGGAATGGAATGTTTTCTGGAGATAGTGAATATAAGTTGGCTAGAATGTCAATGGAGTTGACATTGTTGAATGTGGTTGTTCCAGTTTGCTAGCTGCTGGAATGCAGTATACCAGAAATGGAATGGCTTTTAAAAAGGGGAATTTAATAAGTTGCTAGTTTACAGTTCTAAGGCCAAGAAAATGTCCCAGTTAAAACAAGTCTATAGAATTGTCCAATCTAAGGCATCCAGGGAAAGATACCTTGGTTCAAGAAGGCCAGTGATGTTCAGCATTTCTCTCTTAGCGGGAAGGGCACATGGCAAACATGGTGGCATCTGCTGGCTTCCTCTCCAGGCCTCTTGTTTCATGAAGCTCCCATGGGAAGCATTTTCCTTCTACATCTCTAAAAGTCACCGGCTGGTGGACTCTCTGCTTCCTGGTTCTGCTCGGCTTTGCTGTGGCTTTCTGTGGCTTTCTCGTGGCTCAAAAAAAAAACGGACTCGCTCCAAAATGTTTCCTCTTTTGAAGGATTAATGGGTGTAGTCACAACTCCATGGAACTATCTGATCAAAAGTTACTACCTACAATTGGGTGGGTTGCATCTCCAAGGGAACAATCAAAATGCTCCCAGCCAGCAATATTGAATGAGGATTCAAGGACATGGCTTTTCTGGGATCCACCACAGATTCAAATTGACACAGTGGTCTAATTGAACAAATGTTTAAAGTTCTTGCTATGTACCATGATAAGAGCTGGAGATAGGTATGATTTCTGTCATTATTGTCAAGTAAGAGAGATAGACATACTTGCAAATAGTGTGGCATAAGGTATAATAAAAATATAAACAAGAAACAAAAGTAGAATAGTGGAGGGAGTGAATAATTTGGTGAGAGGAGCTGGTGTAGGTGAGGGGTCAGAGGGACATGTTTAAAGAATGAATAAGACCAAAATCATTTCTGTTAACCATAAAGAACACCAGACTCCATCTGAGATTCTACAAGTTTCACGCACTAAGATTTCTTTCTAGAAACCTACATCCTCCAGATAGATTCATATACGTGGTAAGTCCTAAAATCCAGAGGGCCCAGCCTCTCCAAGAACATCAACTAGTTCCATTCCTTTACCCATATTATCAATACCTCTTTCCAATATGAAAAAGTTAGAACGGGTATAGCCCCACCCCTGAAGATTGGGAGAAGGATCAAAGGAGAAGGAGGAATTATAACAGAGAAGATAGGATTTAACAAATACTGTAACTGCTGAATCATTATATTGATATTTCTTTTAGTCTTCAGTGTTTTGAAGCAGCTAGAAGGAAAAACCTGAAATTGCAGAATTGTAACCCATACCAAACTCTGAAATCTATTCTGTAACTATGACAACATAATTTGAAATTTATTGCTTTTTTGTATATATATTTCACAATAAAAAAGCCTTTTTTTATTTTTTAAAGAATGAGTAAGTTAAGGGGGAGTGTATTTCAGGGATCCAGACAAGCACATACAGTCAGGGATACATGCGCAGTCAGGTATGTTTGGGGAACCACATGAATTCCATGTTATTGAGATGTGAAGTGAGAGCACAGGGCAGGCAAGAGACTGGGGCAGGGGAAACAAATTGGTATTGATGCTAAATCTTTCCTTGTCTCTCATGACCTTGGCACTTTGTAGAGTAATGCTCAGATATTTTGTAGAATGTCCCTCAGTTTGGGTTTGTGTGATGTTTTCTCATGATTACAGTTATGGCTTTTAGGGAGGAATACCACAGAGATGATAAGCCTTTCTCAGTGCATTTTATCAGGGGGTTGGTGATAATGATGTATCTCATCACTGGTGATGTTAACCTTGATCACTTGGTTAAGGTAGTGTCTGCCAGGTTTATCCACTATTAAGCTACAGTCTTTTCCCTTTGTAATTAGTATTTGTGGGGAGATACTGTGAGGCTATGCAAACACCCTTTTTCTCCTTAAACTTTTGTCCTCTAATCTGAGCATTCATCAGTAGATAATTGCCTCCAGTAATTATTACTGTTATTCTAGTTTGCTAGCTGCCGGAATGCAATACACTAGGAATGGAATAGCTTTTTGAAAGGGGAATTTAATAAGTTGCTAGTTTACAGTTCTAAGACCAAGAAAATGTCCCAATCACAACAAGTCTATAGAAATGTCCAATCTAAGGCATCCAGGGAAAGTTACCTTGGTTCAAGAAGGCCGTTGAAGTTCAGGGTTTCTCTCTCAAGTGGAAGGGCACACGGCGAACACAGAGTTTCTTTCTCATCTGGAAAGGTACATGGTGAACACAGTCAGGGTTCCTCTCTTATCTGGAAGGGCACATGCTGAACATAGCATCATCTGCTAGCTTCTTCTCCTGGCTTCCTGTTTCATGAAGCTCCCCAGGAGGCATTTTCCTTCTTTATCTCCAGAGGTTGCTGGCTGGTGGACTCTGCTTCTCATCACTATGTCATTCTGCTCTGCTCTCTCTGAATCTCTCTCATGCTCCAAAATGTTTCCTCTTTTATAGGACTCCAGAAACTAATCAAGACCCACCCAAATGTGTGGAGACACACCTCTACCTCACCCAGCTTAACAACCACTCTTGATTAATTCACAACTCCAGGGAGATGATCTAATTACAGTTTCAAACATATAGTACTGAATAGGGATGAGAAGAAATGGCTGTCTTTACAAAATGGGATTAGAATTAAAACATGGCTTTTCTAGGGTACATACATCATTTCAAACCAGCACAACTGTTATATTCTAATTGTGATTTTTTATATTCTTCATTCCTTCTACATTTATTAATTGGAATTCTTCTGTAAGGAAGAGTTTTCCCTTTTCCCCCATTTATTCATACAATCACTTATTTATATTATTATATTGTTGCTCGAATTATCCCAGCTTTGGCCTTCTAGAACTCTCAAGTTGGTTCCTTTGTCTTTTTGACATGCCCCATCCTGTTTTTTATGAGTACTTCGTTACTTTTTGATACTACAAGCTATTCCAGGCTTATTTGGCATTTTCCCTGTCCTAGCCCTGATTCCTTTTCTTAGAGAATGGTATCCAACATCCAAGATCTGGACACTAAATGAGCTCCTTGCTGTTGAGAGGTCACTTTTTTTAAGACCCTCTAAGCAAATAGAGCTAGGAAATATATATATATATATTTCATACTAATCCGTGTATATACACACATCTAAATTAATTTCTCTGTATGGATATATATGTTTTTAAATTAAAATCATGAGTTTATACTGATACCTTTGAATTCTTTCCTTTATTTTCATTAGCTATAATATATTTACTTATTGGTTGTCAACATAAACTAATTTCAGAATTGCAAACTGTCCTAGTTTGCTAGGTGCCAGAATGCAATATACCAGCAACAGAATGGCTTTTAAAAGGGGGAATTTAATGAGTTGCTAGTTTACAGTTCTAAGGCCAAGAAAATGCCCCAATTACAAGTCTATAGAAATGTCCAATCAAAGGCATCCAGGGAACAATACCTTGGTTCAAGAAGGCCAGTGAAGTTCAGGATTTCTCTCAAGTGAGAAGGCACATGGCGAACACAATCAGAGTTTCTCTCTCATTTGGAAAGGCACATGGTGAACACGGTCAGAGTTTCTCTCTCATCTGGAAAGGCACATGGTGAACACAGTCAGGGTTCCTCTCTCATCTGGAAGGGCACATGGCAAACACAGTGTCATCTGCTTGCTTCTTCTCCTGGCTTCCTGTTTCATGAAGCTCCCCAGGAGGCATGTTCCTTCTTCATCTCCAAAGGTTGCTGGCTGGTGGACTCTGCTTCTTGTGGCTATGTCATTCTGCTCTGCTGTCTCTGAATCTCTCATTCTCCAAAAATGTTTCTTCTTCTATAGGACTTCAGAAACTAATTGAGACCCACCCAAATGTGTGAAGACACACCTCCAGCTAATCCAGTTTAAGAACCACTCTTGATTAAATCTCATCTCCACAGAGATGATCTGATTACAGTTTCAAACATACAGTAGTGAATAGGGATCATTCTGCCTTTAAGAAATGGGATTTAGATTAAAACATGGCTTTTCTAGGGAACATACTTCCTTTCAAACCAGCACACAAATCAATTGCCTGTAGGAAACAAATTTGCTAACCATAGTATAGTCTCTGTGTTTAAACTTATAAATCCTTAAATTAAAAAAAAATACATGAATAGAATGATGTGTACATTCAATAGAGGTATATATAGGTATATATATATATATATATATATAGAGGTATATATATATAGGATATCTACCACCTATCCCAGGATTCTTCCATTTTAGTAACCATAGTCTCTTTAGGGTCTCAGGATAAAAAAGAGAGAAGGCAGAAGCTCACATGACCTTTGTAATCATAGAAAAAAAATTTTTTTTTTTTTTACATGGGCAGGCACCGGGAATCGAACCCGGGTCCTCGGGCATGGCAGGCAATCATTCTTGCCTGCTGAGCCACCGTGGCCCGCCCAGAAGAATACTTTTATTTAGTGATTCCAGGAGCATGTTATATCTATTTCAAGCCTGATTCCAAGAAGAAAATTTTCATAAAGAAGGGAACTTCCTCAACATGATAAAGGGACTATATGAAAAACCCATAGCTAACAGCATCCTCAATGGGGAAAGACTGAAAGCTCTTCCCCTAAGATCGGGAACAAGACAAGGATATCTCTTGTCACCACTGTTATTCAACATTGTGTTGGAAGTTCTAGCCAGAGCAATTAGACAAGAAGAAGAAATACAAGGCATCAAAATTGTAAAGGAAGAAGTAAAACTCTCACTGTTTACAGATGATATGATACTGTATGTTGAAAACCCTGAAAAATCTATAACAAAACTGCTTTAGCTAATAAATAAGTACAGCAAAGTGGCAGGTTACACGATCAACACCCAAAAATCTGTAGTGTTTCTATACACAAGTAATGAGCAATCTGAGGGGTAAATAAAAAAAAAAAAGAAAGAAAGAAAAAAATCCATTTACAATTGCAACCAAAAGGGTAAAACATTTAGGAATAAATTTAACTAGGATATGAAAGACCTATACAAAGAAAACTATGAGAAATTGCTAAAAGAAATCACAGAAGACCTAAATAAATGGAAGGGCATACTCTGTTCATGAATTGGAAGACTAAATATAGTTGAGATGTCAGTTCTGCCTAAATTGATTTATAGATTCAATGCAATACCAATTAAAATCCCCAAAACTTATTTTGCAGAAATAATAAAACCAATAACCATATTTATTTGGAAGGGCAGAGTACCCCGAATAGCCAAAAATATTTGAGAAAGAAAAATGAAATAGAAGGTCTCATACTACCTGACTTTAAGGTGTATTACGAAGCAATAGTGGTCAAAACAGCATGGTACTGGCATTAAGATAGATATACTGACCAATGGAATTGAATAGAGTGTTCAGATATAGACCCTCTCATCTATGGACAAATTGATCTTTGATAAGGCAGTCAAGCCAACTCATCTGGGATAGAACAGTCTCTTCAATAAATGATGCTTGGATAACTGGATATCTACATGCAAAAGAATGAAAGAGGATCCATATTTCACACCCTGTACAAAAATTAACTCAAAGTGGATCAAAGACCTAAATTTTAGAGGTAAGACCATAAAACTTTTAGAAGAAAATGTAGGGAAATAGCTTATAAAACTTTTAATAGGTGGCAGTTCCCTAGATCTTACACCCAAAGCATGAGCACTGAAGAAGGAAACAGATGAATGGTAACTCCTCAAAACTGAACACATTTGTGCATCAAAGAACTTTGTCAAGAAAGTAAAAAGGCAATCTAAACAATGGGAGACAATATTTGGTAATGACAGTATCAGATAAGGGTCTAGTATCCAGAATATATAAAGAGATTGTTCAACTCAACAACAAAAAGACAAACGACCCAGTTACAAAATGGGCAAAGGACGTGAACAGACACTTCTCAGAAGAGGAAATACAGATGGCTAAAAGGCACATGAAAAGATGCTCAACTTCCTTGTCTGTTAAGGAAGTACAAATCAAAGCTGCAATGAGATATCATCTCATGCCCACCAGAATGGCCGTTATAAAAAAAAAAAAACATAAAAACACCAAACAGAAAAAACAAGTGCTGGAGAGGATGTGGAGAAAGAGGCACACTTATCCAGTGTTGGTGGGAATATCAAATGGTACAACCGCTATGGAAGGCAGTTTGGTTGTTTCTCAGGAAGCTAAGTATAGAATTGCCATATGATCTAGCAATACCATTGTTAGGTATCTAGAGGACATGAGGGCAAAGACACAGACGGACATTTGCTCACCAATGTTTATAGCAGAGTTATTTTCAGTTGCCAAGAGATGGAAAAAGCCCAAATGTCCATCAAGAGATGAGTGACTAAACAAGCTATGGTATATACATATGATGGAATATTATGCATCTGTAAGACAGAATAAAGTCATGAAGCACATAAAATGTAGATAGACCTTGAGGACATTATGCTGAGTAAGGTTACCCAGAAACAGAAGGACAAATACTGTATGGTCTCAATGATATGAACTAACATTAATGAGTGAACTTGGAGAATTTCAGTTAGGAACAGAGGTTATCAGGAGATAGAAATAAAATAGAGATTGGGTAATTGGAGCTGATCGCATACAGATTGTGTAACAGGACTGATTGTAAAAATTCAGAAGTGGATAGCACAATGCTACCTGATTGTAGCACAATTAATATACACTGAATGAAGCTGAATGTGAAAATGATGGAGGGAAGAGGGCTGGGGTCACATATGAAGCCAGAAGGAAAGATAGATGATAAAGACTGAGATGGTATAATCTAGGAATGCCTTGAGTGTATGATGATAGTGACTAAATGTACGGATCAAAAAATGTTTTTGCATGAGGAAGAACAAAGTGATGTCATTATTGCAGGGTGTTGAAAATAGGTGGTCATTCATATTTTAAAACCTCAACTTCTGTTTGAGACTAAAACAAGAAATGTTTATTTGGTACAAAATTTATATTTTGACTAGTGCATTTCCTAATATAACATATATGGACAGGTTAATTGAACACCATAAGTGTATGGAACCTTGAACAGGGCATGGGATTTTGTAGGTTGGTCCAGGTTAGTGTGATGCCCCCATAAATCCCAGAGTGATTTGAACAGTGAATAAAGAAGTATTTGCAAAGTTTCCTTGGGAAATAGGGGGAAAAATTCAACTTCCCCATTTGGAGAATTCCTGATATTCTTGCAAGCAGTGGGGACAACCAAATCAATAAGCCAAACCCTCAATCTTGGGATTTGTTCCTATGAAACTAATCCCTACAAAGGAAAGGGTAAACCTACTTAAAATTGTGGCTGAGAGTCACCCCCAGAGAACCTCTTTTGTTGCTCAGATGTGGCCTCTCTCTCTCTCTCTCTCAGCCAACACAGCAAGTGAACTCACTACCCTTCCCCTCTCTACATGGTACATGACTCCCAGGGGTGTAAACCTCCCTAACAACATTGGACAGAAATCCTAGAATGAGCTGGGACGCAACATCAAGGGATTGAGAAAACCTTTCAACCAAAAGGGGGAAGAGAGAAATGAGACAAAATAAAGTTTCAGTGGCTGAGAGATTTCAGTCAAGAGGTTATCCTGGAGGTTATTCTTATACATTACTTAGATGTCCCCTTTTTAGTTCATGGTGTATTAGAATGGCTAGAGGAAAGTGCCTGAAACTGTAGAGCTGTTGTTCTAGTTTGCTAGCTGCCAGAATGCAACACACCAGAGATGGATTGACTTTAATAAAAGGGGAATTTTGTTAGTTCTTCAGAGGAAAGGCAGCTAACTTTCCACTGAGGTTCTTTCTTACGTGGAAGGCACAGGATGGTCTCTGCTGGTCTTCTCTCCAGGCCCTGGGTTCCAACAACTTTCCCCAGGGTGACTTCTTTCTGCATCTCCAAAGGCCTGGGCTGAGCTGCCAGTGCTGAGATGAGGAATGCTGAGCTGCTTAGGCTGTGCTACCTTGCGCTCTCTCATTTAAACTCCAGCCAATTAAGTCAAACGTCACTCATTGCAGCAGACACGCCTCCTAGCCGACTGCAGATGTAATTAGCAACAGATGAGGTTCATGTACCATTGGCTTATGTCTGCAGCAACAAAACTAGGTATGCTCAACTGACCAAGTTGACAACTGAATCTAACTAACACAGCTGTGTTCCAGTAGCCATGTTTCTTGAAGATGATTGTATAATGACATAGCTTTCGCAATGTGACTGTATGATTGTGAAAACCTTGTGTCTGATGCGCCTTTTATCTACGATATGGACAGATGAGTAAAAATGTGGATTAAAAAAATAAGCAAATAATAGGGGAACAAAGTTTAAAATAAAAAGAAAGAAGTGATAGATGATTCTCTACCCACATTATGATATCTTCTCTGATATTGTCCCAATATCAAACCACTCCTGCACTCACCACAAAATAACCCCATACTCTAAAGAACACTTAAGAAGAGGAATCTTCTATGTAATGATGTCTTGAGCCATTGATTGTGTATCATGTATGGACTGTATATGTGTGAAGATTTCGCAATAAGAATTTTTTTTTTTTTAAAAGGGAAATCTTTTAAATTGCCCTTTAGAAGTTGGCTTGCTAACATCCCCTGAGGAATTGCATTGATCAGTTAAGCCGTAAAGATTTTGGACATTTCTTAAGATTCCACATTCCTTGGAGCTCACGCTTGGTCAGATATAACTTTATAACTTTATAGTTATATACCTATAACAATATAGGTATAACATTGTAGATGAGCAGAAAAGGACAGTATGGGGAAGGGACTTTAAGGCATAGGCAGGAAAAAGCAAAGGAACAGGCATTTGTGCATTAAAGGGTCCAATGCAAGGGCCATTCACCTTAGGGAAGGACATTAGACCCTAGTAAACAGCAGAGAGAGGGATTGTGGGGAAGATTCTAAAAGTTTCTCTTCTTTAGCATAATTCATTTCAACTTGATTTGAATATTTAACTTAAATCTCTTCAATGTTAACAAAAGTGATTTTTTTACAGTTTGTTTCTCCCTGTAATTAAATTGTTTTTTTTCTCCTTTTCACCTGTCATATGTTATTTGCCCTTAATACATAGTTGAATGACAGTTTCCATGTTGACTTTTGCTATAAAGTCATATTCTCATGGCTTTGAAATGAATAGTACTTATTATCTTTTAGAGGACAGAAACCTCATTCATAATCTGATGAAAACTATGGACTGTCTTTCCAAAAGAAGAGCACATATGTGCACATGTATACATACATACAGACAAACATTAAGTGTTGCACATAATTTCAGGGGTTTCTTGGACATCTCAGGATTCACGAGTTCCCATATACTTACTACACATCAGGCATTGCCCCATTTGATTTTTACCACAGTGCATTTTTATTATGTCTCTTTTACAGATAAGGGATTTAGGTAAATAATGTACCAAGGCCACATGAGAAGTAAGTGCAAGTGCTAGGATTTAAACCCAAATTTATCTTACCCTAGAGCCAAGTTCTTGACCACTCTGTTGTACTGTCTCTCAGTTATCATAGGTGATGAGAGAAGAACATTTAACTAAAGATTAAAAAATACTGGTGGAAAAAAAAAACCAAAATGCTGGTTGAATAACTAGATTAGGAAATGATCTAGACTATGACTTGTCAAACTATGTTAGCAGAAATTGTTAAATATGATTTTATAAATCTAGTGAAAAAGGAAAGTCTCCCATTGTTTACTGTTTCTACAGATTGTCTGTGGTATTGGAAAGTACCAGGAAAAGAATGCTTTAAATAGCTGAGAAGCAAATCAGGAATAGGAAATAAGCAAAATGAATAGACCTGTCTTTCTTTCATTGCTGTGATTTATCAAGATGCTATATCTTGTGCATTTTCAGGATTTGGAATACCGTTTAGATCCAAAGACAAAGGAGCTGCCTCACTTACGAAACCCTGACATACTTGTGGGTGAAAATGACCTCACGGCCCTCAGCTATCTTCATGAGCCTGCTGTGCTCCACAATCTCAGAGTCCGTTTTATTGATTCCAAACTTATTTATACATATTGTGGTAAGCTTGCCTTGCTGTCTGAGAGGACTAGTGAACTCTTTCTTTCCTCTAATGGACCTAGCCATAGAAATACTGTGTACATGGGGAAATCAGGTTGTGGTTGGATTTTCTTTGCAGGAAAAATCACTTCAGAGTTATCAAAAAGACTTACCAGTATTCATTATCTAAGTTACATTTTAAGCTGATAAGCTTTTTCATGAATTTACATAACTTTGCTCAAAATAAAAAGAAATGAGCCCATCTTTTGAATATTTTTCCCATAGACGTTATATGCCAAATTCAATGCCAAGTCTACTAGTTATTTTCATCTCTTACAAAAACTAGTTTATAAAGAATAGGTGTCCAAAAGTTAATCTTTGGGACAGGTTCAAACAATACATTTAGGGTTATCTTTTTCTCAGTTATTTAAATATATAGGGTTGAAGTGACCAGTTGTAACTATTCTTGCTTGATCCTGCTTGCCTGGGCCCCTGTTCATTGCAATATTATCTACCAGAGACCCAGCTCATGACTGTTCTTATCTCTCTTAGGAATTATGTACGTGTGTACACATGTGTACATTTGTATACCTTTCCCCTTCTTTCATTTTTTCCTCTATTTTCATCTTATCTTTTATTTCCCTCTTCTCTCTTTCTTCACTGACTTATCTTTCTTTTTTTTTTTTTTTCCTTTTTTTTTTTTTACATGGGCAGGCACCAGGAATCGAACCCGGGTCCTCGGGCACAGCAGGCAAGCGTTCTTACCTGCTGAGCCACCATGGCCCGCCCACTTATCTTTCTTTTATCAGTCACTCCCTCCTAACTCAAGTCTAGGAATTCCATTCATTTCCCCATCTAAGTTCATTTGCTTGTTTGACCAAACTCAGTGCTCATCCTTCTTCATTCTTTCCTGTTTTGGAGGGGACAGCTACTTTTTCTTCTTAAAATAATTTACATCTGTTAAATCCTAGATATTAACCCTTTTCTTTCCTGTCTATTAAGCCCATATATTTCTTTTTTCTCAATTTTCTGTTGTTTTTTTCAGTTTATTATTATTTTTTTCTTACAAATGTGTTTCCTTCTCAGGGAAGCCTTCCCTGGCCACTCTATCTAAAATCATAAGCCCCTCCTTCCCCTCCTTTCTGTCTATCTTCCTTTCTTGCTTTAGTTTTTTCCTTACTACTCTTTCATCAGTGTATTTTTTTCCTACTTATTTTGTCAATTATCTGAATTCCCTATGAGGCAATAAACTCCAGGAGAGCAAAGATTTGTCTTTTTTCTTTCCTTTTGTGAACCCTGTGCTTAGAAAAGTCTTTGACACATGGTTGGATCTCAACAAGTATTTGTTGAATGAATTAATTAAATTAAATACATACCTATTGTTAATATTTTAGGAAATACAAAAAAACTGTGAAAAAGAAAAAAAACAATTAATTTATTACTGAAAAACACCCATTAATATGCTGACTTTCTTTCCTTTCTGTTTGAATATATGCTTGAGTATATGTAGCTATAAAATTGAAATGTCTGTAAATATAGTTTTGTATCCTGTTTTCCTATGCCATTTAATATTCTTCAAAAATATGATTTCTTATTGTAGCACAATAGTCTGTCATATGAGTGAAGCAAAATTTATTCACCAGCTCCTCTTATTATGTATTTAGTTTATTTCCACTTTTCACTTTTATGACAAACATTTATAACATTATGATAAATACCTTTGTAAAAAAAAAAGGATAAATCTCTGACTATTTCATTGGACAAAGTTCTAGAAGCAGAATTTCTTATGAAAATATTTAAAGTTATTACAACATTGCCACAATTTTCATTATTTTAAACCCCTAGTCCAAATTTTAAATAGTTTTAGTTAGCCCTAACTAAATGGGTTCGGAAGCAAAGGCTATGCATATTGTAGTCCTTGAACTGACAATTTGTTAGTTCAACAAAATTGAAATTGGTATAAGGTTTTCTGTTAACTACGACTATCTTTTTGCCAAGTTTGGTATGCCTGTAAGGATACTATTGACTTCTAATATTGATAAATAGATCAGATAGGAGACAGTGATTGTATTGATGAAATTTTAAAATATTGACTTTCTTCAAAATATACCAAGATTAACATTGCTGGCTTTTTTGTCTCCCCACCCCCAGGTATAGTCCTGGTAGCTATAAATCCCTATGAACAGCTGCCTATTTATGGAGAAGATATTATTAATGCATACAGTGGTCAGAACATGGGTGATATGGATCCACATATCTTTGCAGTAGCTGAAGAAGCTTACAAGCAGATGGCCAGGTTGGTGGAAGCTTTTTTATTTCATAGTTTTTATTAGTTGTGATAATCTCTTCTTTGCTAAGTCACAGGCATTTTAAAATGCAGTGCCAGGCAATTTATAAATCATTATTAAATAAGCCTTGACCGGTTTGTCTCAGGTAGCCTGGATTATTATTAAAAATAATCTCACATTTGTGAAAGGATACATAGTTTTTAAAATCTGTCTTTGGAATCTTATCGTGATCTTATGACTAAGCAACGTCAGTTGTTATCCTTATTTTACAGATGAGGAATCTTTAAGAATTAATAGTATTAGTATTACTCAGCTAATGAGTTGCAGAACCAGGATTAAAAGGCATGAGAGCTGAAGGAAGTCTGTCTGTACCTAAGAGAACTCAACCTAAAAGTGTGAATTTTAATGTTAGTATTGCATGTTAGCCTCTCAGTGATCCTGAACAGCACAGCAACATGTTTCTCATATTAACCATGGAAATCTAACATTTTGAGAGTGGATAATGGGAGGAAAAAGCTACTTTCAAGACTAAATTATATATTCCTAATAGTATAATGTAATGTGAAACTGTAGATGCATAGAATAATAATATATGCTTCACTTATTTCTCTAGGCTACAAATCACAACTTGGCATATTACGTGTATGCAATTAATGAAGTATGAGAAAACTAATACAGCAGAGAGTTTTAGTTCCCCCGTAACAAACAGAGAAGTATTTGTACGTGATGAGACCAGGTGTGACAGACTTTTAGAATTATTTCGATAACAGAGCCCATAGAAGTCATTATGCCATTTTAATAATAAAAGAATATTAATACTAGTACACTAATAGCAGCTAACAGTTATTACATGCTCTTTATGAAAGATACTAATTACTTTCCATTTATTAACTAGTTTTATCCTCACAGCAACTTCTGAGATAGGTGTTATTATTAATCTTCATTTTGTGAACAGGACAACTAAAACACAGAGAAGTAACTTTCCCAAGGTCAGAGAACTAGGAAGACTAGTTTCCAAGTTCAAATAGTCTGACGTTATAAAATAATATATTAACTATAAAACGACTAAACACAATTTCATACTATGTTACATGTCATACCAGATTTTGCTGTAAAAGAATAACTGGCATCAAAAGTTTAAGATTTCTTTTTACACCTAAAATTGAGAAAATTCTATCCATCACTATAATTTTTTTCCCAAGTTGGAACAAGTCTACTAATATTTGACTTATATAGTATTGGAGCACTGTGGTACAATTTTAATGCCATACAAGTACAACCTGAGGACCTCTGGGCAGAAAGGGAATTACATGGAGCTCAGGCCCTAAAAATAATCTCTGAAAAATTTCATACTGCTCATCAAGAATTATATGACTTTTTTGAAAATATTATACTTAAATATGAAAGTGTAACTCTTATCTTCCTTGCTACTTGTAATGCAAGAATAGCATTGTATTTATATGAATATTTGTGTTTTTAACTCGTAGATTTGCTTTGATTTCCTAAAATTTTCCACCCTCATTATTCCTCTGTGACACAGTCACTTAATGTGATTTCTTTTATGTACATGTGTGATTTCCCTCCCCACTCCATTTGCTCAGTTTGCTTTTTAAGGTGGTTTGAAAATAAGCTGCTTTAATCAGTTATGGTTCTATATTTACCATTTGTAAAAATAAATCTATACCATAAAATCTGTCACAACGGTGAAGTAGACCATGGCTGTTTAAGCTCACAGGCTTAATGTTGCAGCATCATTTCTTCCACTTATTTTCTTACCAGATGAAAATATGCCCTCTTTACCAGATATGAATACTGATGTTTCATATTGCTAATGCTCCTAGAGGCCTTTCATATCTTCAAGGAAGGTACAATTCCTTGTTTGTTCAATCAAGACTTATTGAGCACTATGTAAATGTTATTCTAGGCACAGTGCACACAGCAGCAAACAAATTAGACAAAAAATTCTTACATTCATGAAGTGAGAATGATGAATATAAAAATAAATTACATAGTTTTTCAGATATTACTAAGTAAAAAATAAAACGGAACTGCTGAATCATTAAAATGATAACTCTTTTATTCTACAGTATTTTAGAGCAGCTAGAAGTAAAAACCTAAAATTGTGAAATTGTAAACCATGTCAAAGTCTGAAATATGTTCTACAACTAATTGTGGTGCTGTGCTTTGAAATTTATAGCTTTTTTGTATATATGTTATTCACAGAAAAAGAAGGAAACAAGTCTATTGTGATGATAAAAAAGTATTTAAGCCCTCTAGCCTCCTATAGTCTGGGCAGCTAGAAGGAAAAATATGAGAGGATTCTACGGTAGCCCATGACAAACTCGGATGTATCCTGTAACCCCTTTTTGAAGTGTGCTTTGAAAACTTGCTTTTTTATTTCTTTGCTTTGTATATATGTTATACTATACAATAAAAAAAAGTTAAAAAAAATAAAACAGAAAAGTTGATGTGACGTGAAGGATGGGCAGGAGACTGTGTGTAGTATGGTCAGGGAAAGGCTTATTGTGAAGCTGCCTTTTTTTAAAAAACCCTTTTTCTGTAATAATTTTAGACTTGAAAAATGTTGCAAAAATAGTACACAGACTTCCCATATTCCCTTCATCTAGTTTCTTCATATGTTAACATCTTATATAACCACTGTAAATTATTAAAACCAGGAAATTAACATTGATATGATACTATCAACTAAACTAGCATCCTTACTCAGATTTCATCAATTCCCCTCTAAAGTACTTTTCCTGACCTAGGATCCAATCTTACTTTGGATCACATACATTGAATTTAGTTGTTCTGTCTCCTTAGACTCCTCAAATCTGGGCTATCCATCAGTCTTTCTTTTTCTTTCATGACTTTAACGTCTTTTAAGAACACCAGCTAGTTATCTTGTAGACACTGAAGACAGAGAACTGAACAAATGAGACAATATAGGTAACAAGTCTTCTGTTCATGAAGGTTTGTCTAATGTTTTCTCTAGACTAGACTGAGGTCATATACTTCTGGCTATAGTATGACAGAGGTGGTGTTGTTCCCTTTTTAGTGCATCATATAAGAAGGTACATGATGTCAGTATGTCTTACTCCTGGTCAGTTGATTAAGGTGGTATCTCCCATCTTTCTGCTGTAAATGTTATTATTTTTCCCTTTAAAATTAATAAGTATCTGGGTGCATAGGTTGTTCAGTGGTTAGAATCTCTGCCTTTCATGTGGGAGACCCAGGTTCGATTCCCAAACCATGCACACCTCCCCCCCCCAAAAAAGTAATAACAATAATAAGAATCTTATGGGAAAATACTTTGAAACTATGCAAATATCCTGTTTTCCATCATACTTTTACTCAATAATTTTAGCATCATTTGATGATTCTTGCCTTCAGCAATTATTGTGGTATTTGCAAAATGGTTGTTTTCTATTTCCTTCATTTCTTCTACATTTATTAATAGAAATTCTATAAGGAAGAGTTTTTCCTTTTCTTCCATTTATTTATTATTTAGTTATTTTAATTTATGTCAATATATAGTCAGAGATATTTATTTCATTTATGCATTATTATTCATTACTATCATTATATGGCCTTTGGAAGCTCTTACAAATTGACATCCATGTCTTTTCAACATTCTATCATCATATTTTGAGCCCTTTCTTACTTTCTAACACCACTGTACCCATTTTTTATTTTCCTGCCACAACCTGGAATCAACCATTTCTTCAAGGAGTCCTGATTCCTTTTGTTGGAAAATGTTATTTAGAAACCAAGATATGGAAGCTATATGTGTTCATTCCTAATGGGAAATCATTGCCTGTAGGTCCTCTCAACGGACAGAGCCAGGAAATACATGTTTCCCCATAGTCTCACCAGTAGACTGTTGTCATACATTTTTAATTTAAAACTTTTTACATTTAAAAAAAATTTCATCAGAAAAATAAGAAATGGTATCTGTGTTGTTGTAACTTGCCTCTCTCTAAGTATGAGAATTTGAATACCTTTTCACACATATAACCTATATATACACAATGGTAATTAAAAATTACCTGTTTTTTAAAAAAAATTAACTGTTTTTCCACATTTTACAGGTGAAACTTTGTTTTTTTCCTGGAACACTCTTAACTTTTGAACATAGAATGTAGGGCAACATGAATTGGAATGAAACACTATCAGTATTACCATAACATTTACCCTGTGCCTATCCTACACAATCAACAGTTAAATAGGAAGCTACTGCATTGATCCAAGCAAGAGATCATGAAAATTTAGTTGAGGAGGTTGTTAGTGGGAGTGGTAAGTGAACAGTTGTGGATTTTTTTTGAGCTGAGATTTACTTATATGGCGTATTGAGAGAAAAAAGAGGAGTCCATAATGCAGTAAGGGATTTGTTAGTAGGATGTTGTTTGTTGCCATTTACTGAAATGAATTGGATTGCAGCAGGTTATGTGGTAGAGGAGTGTGCAGGGTGGGGATGGGGGCAGAGTTCCATTTTAGATCTTTAAGGTTGAAATTTTGCATTAGATACCTATCCTCAAAGCAAAGCTGACAATAGTGATTCTTCCCAAGTAGATGTCAGTCCAGTGACGGTAGCAATAATCATAATCCTTGACTCATAACTCTTTCCTAAACAGGTGCCTTATAGAAAATCATGCCCTCACAGAATACCTTTATAGAATAGTTCCTTAATTTTAATAGTCCTCTTGACTTACAGAGGAGAAAAATCCAGTGAATTACCATGTCTATTTTTCTTCTCATATTCTTGTTTCACATTACTGCCAGTCTTTTCTCATGCATGAAAGTTAACTTTCTACCTAAGTCATAATATTCTTTTCTTTAAGAGATGTTTTTTTCCTTTCTATCTGAAAACTGGATAGTATTGATTACTTTAATTTGCTATATTCATGCTCTATTTTGAGTAGTAGAGTGAATAAATTTTGTTGAGCAAGTCTTACAAATGGATTTGTTTGATACAAATTATTTAGTTATATAAATTAATCTTGGAACAGTGAAAAGATATCCGTGCTCATGCCAGCTCAACAATAAAGAGCCTTGTGCATATGCATTTTTGTTTTTGGTTGGTTGGTTTTTTTATATGGGCAGGCACTGGGAATCGAACCCGGGTCTCTGGCATGGCAGGTGGAGAACTCTGCCTGCTGAGCCACTGTGGCCCGCCCCATATGTATTTTTGGAGGTTTAACTTCAGGTAAATTCCTTAAAGTGGGGTTACTGTGTCAAAAAGTAAGTACAAACATAGTTTAGGTAATGTGTAGCAAGTTAGGTTTTGCTAAATTCCCTCCAGTTTGTGTTTCTACCTGAAATGTTCAAGAATGCCTGGTTCCTCACAACCTCACCAACAGAATGTGTACTCTTCCTTTTGAATTTTTGCTGATCTAAAAGTATCTTAATGTTGTTGTAATTTACATTTCTATAATTGTGGGTGTCTTTGAATACATCTTTTCATGTATTTAAGGGCCATTTTTATTTTATTTTAATTTATTTATCTTTTTTGGGGGGAGGGGCAGATGCATGGTCTGGGAAATTATCCATTTTTATGTTGAATTGTCTGCTCATGTCTTTTTTCCATTTTTCTGTTGAGTTTTTAGCACTCAATTTTTAAGAGTTTTATCTATACATAACAAACATACATATGTACATACATGGAATATTAGCCCTTCTCTGTTGTATATATTACAAATATTTTTATCTATTATTTTGGAGGGGGGCATGGTCTGGGAAACAAACATTTATCTCTTTTTATGTTGAATTGTCTGCTCATGTCTTTTTTCCATTTTTCTGTTGGGTCTTTAGCCTTCAATTTTTAAGAGTTTTATTTATACATAACAAACATAGATATGTACATACATGGAATATTAGCCCTTTGTCTGTTGTATATTTTGCAAATATATTTCCCCAGTTTGTCAGTTGTCTTTTTTTTTTAGCAGGTGAAACTTGGTTTAATCTCTTGTAATCAGTTAATATTTAGACATAGAATATACAGAAACATAAATTGGTTTAAAAACACTAACTGTTTATAACCGTAATATTACCCTAACCTACATATTACAGGTGAAACTTTGTTTTATCTTTGGAACACTCTTAATTTTTGAACATAGAAGTAGGGCAACATGAATTGGAATGAAATGCTATCACAGCATTTACCCTATGTCCATCCTATGTATATCCAATGTGAATCAACAAATTTTTTAAAAGATTACTTGGGAAACTTGGTTTAAACTTGAACTCAGTTAACATTTGGGCAGAGAATGTAGGAAACGTGAATTGGAATGAAACACTAAGAGTTTACCTAACCACAACTCTTACGCTATCCCCATCCTACATTTATATATAATTTTTTTCTTTTTTATTACAATTTTTTAATCATCACAATTGACTTATTTTTTCTTTTTCGTGAAAAATAACGTACAAAAAAGCAATAAATTTCAAAGCACAGCACAA
Source organism: Myrmecophaga tridactyla (assembly GCA_004026745.1). NCBI lineage: Eukaryota > Metazoa > Chordata > Mammalia > Pilosa > Myrmecophagidae > Myrmecophaga > Myrmecophaga tridactyla. The sequence continues at coordinate 22,474 of PVIY010020813.1, forward strand.
TTAGTTGTAGAACAGATTTCAGAGTTTGGTTATGGGTTACAATTCCACAATTTTAGGTTTTTACTTCTAGCTGCTCTAAAATACTAGAGACTAAAAGAAATATCAATATAATGATTCAGCAATCATACTCATTTGTTAAACCCTACCTTCTTGGTATAATTCCACCATCACCTTTGATTTTTCTCCTTGCTCTTTCGGGTTATTTGAGCTGTGTCCATTTTAATTTTTTTTTAATGTTGGAAGGGACTGTCGATAATATGGGATAGGGAGATATAACTAGCTGATGTTCTGGAAAAGGCTGCTTCCTCTGCATTTCAGGGCTTAACTGGCCAGGGACCCATCTGCAGGTTGTAGGTTTCTGGAAAGTTACCCTTGTACATCGAACCTTTGTAGAATCTTATATAACAACCTAGGTGTTCTTTAGGATTGGCAGGAATACTTTGGGTTGGGGGTTGGTAGGCTATGATAGATGATAACAATATCTAACTGAAGCTTGCACACGAGTGACCTCCAGAGTAGGTCTTGACTCTATCTGAACTCTCTCAGCCACTGATACCTTATTTGTTACACTTCTTTTCCCATTTTTGATCAAGTTGGCATTGTTGATCCCACGGTGTCAGGGCCAGGCTCATCCCTGGGAGTCATTTCCCACACTGCCAGGGAGACTTTCACCCCTGAATGTCATATCCCATGTAGGTGAGCAGGCAGTGATTTCACTTGCAGAGTTGGGCTTAGAGATAGGTCACATCTGAGCAGCAAAAGAGGTCCTTCAGAAGTAACTCTTAGGCATATGTATAGGTAGGCTAAGCTTCTCTGCTACATACTTAAGCTTCACAAGAGCAAACTTCAAGATCAAGGTCTTGGTCTATTGATTTGGGTGTCCCTAATGTTTGACACAGTATCAAGGATTTCTCAGTGGTAAAGTTAAGTAGTCCCATATTTTTTCTCCCATCCCTTAAAGGACCTTGCCGATACTTTTGATTATCTACTTAATATACTCTGGGATTTATCCAGGCATTACATTAAGCTATACAGGACTAAAGGTCCTCATTCTTATTCTAGTCTCCCTGTGTTTGGATTGTTTAAATGATCTATCCAGACAGGTTGAGTTAGTTATGTGCTACAGAAAATTTAGTTTCTGGACAAAATAAACATCCATCTATAGTATACAATCAGTAGCTCACACTATCATCAAATGTTCATCACCATGACCATTTTTAGAACAATTGCATCACTTCAGAAAAAGAAATAAAAAGGGAAAAAAAAAACTCATACATCCCATACCCTTTACCCCTCCCCACACTGACCACTAGTATTGCAATCTACCCAATGTTTTTTACCCCTTACCCCCAACCCTCATTATTTATTTTTCCCTATTTTTTTACTCATCTGTCCATACCCTGGATAAAAGGAGCAACAGGCACAGGGTTTTCACAATCACACGGTCATATTCAGTCATCTTCAGGAATCAGGAAATCAGTTCAGCAGTTTCACGTACTTCCCTCTAGCCACTCCAAAACACCATAAACTAAAAAGGTATATTTATATAATGTGTAAGAGTAACCTCCATGATAGCCTCTCGACTTTGAAATCTCTCAGCCACTGAAATTTTATTTTGTCTCGTTTCTGTCTTCCTGCTTTTGGCCAAGAAGGCTTTCTTAATCCCATGATGCCCTGCTCATCCCAGGAGTCCTGTCTCACATTGTCAGGGAGATTTATAATCCTGGGAGTCATGTCCCATATAGAGGGCAGGGCAGTGAGCTCACCTGTAGAGGCCACATCTGAGCAACAAAAGAGGTTCTCTGGGTGTGACTCTTATGCATAATTATTAAGTAGGCTTGGCTTCTCCTTTGCAGTAATAAGTTTCAGAGGGTTGAACTCTAGATCGAGGGCTTAGCCTATTGAATTGGATATCCTCACTGCTTGCTATAATATCAGGAATTCCCCAGATGGGGAAGTTTAATATTTCCTCCTTTCTCCCCAGTGTCCCAAGGGGACTTTGCAAATACTTCTTTATTCAATGCCGAAATTACTCTGGGATATACTGGGGCATCACACAAACTTGTACAAACCAACAAGAACTCCCACCCTATTCAAGATTCTATGTAATTATGGTGTTCAAGTAAACTGACCATACAAGTTAAATTAGATAATGTGCTATCGAAAATACAATTTTTTCCCCAAAATATACATTTTGTACCAAATAAATGTCTCTCTCTCTCTCTGGTCTCACATAGAAGTTGAAGTTTTAAAATATGGGCCATATCATCCTTTACCCTCTATTCTAATTTACCTTAGTCCTATCCGAATTAGCTTCATTCATATCTCTATTCCAAGTCTGATTGCTTTTTCAGCTTTTTTTTCCCAACAGTTGCCATATGGGGTAATGCTGACTTTCATAGCTTCAGAACTCTTGAGTCTCAGGTGTCACATAAATACCCAAAGTTTCAGGGAACAACCAGATTATAAACAAATATCTCAGTATCTCAGAATTTAGAAATAACATTACATTTCAGTTGTCTTTTGAGTTTGTTTATGGTGGGATTTTTTCACATACAAATTTTTAAAAATATTTTTATTGACAAAATAACATACAAATACAGTCTTAACATACAAACATTCCATACTTGGTATACAATCAGTGACTCACAATATCATCATATAGTTGCATATTCATCACCACAATCATTTTTTAGAACATTTGCATCACTCCTGAAAAAGAAATAAAAAGAAAAAACTCATACATACCATACCCCTTGCACTTCCCTCTCATTGACCACTAGTATTTCCATCTACCCAAAATATTTTAACATTTGTTACCCCTATTATTTTTTTATTTTTTTACTCATCTGTTCATAACCTAGATAAAGGGAATATCAGACACAAGGTTTTCATAATCACACAGTCACATTTTAAATTTTGTAACTTCATACAGTCATCTTCAAGAAACAAGTCTACTGGAGCACAGCTCTACATTTCCAGGTACTTCCCTTTAGCCACTCAAATACACCAAAAACTAAAAAGGGATATCTATATAATGTGTAAGAATAACCTCCAGGATAACCTCTCGACTCTGTCTGAAATCTCTCGGCCACTGACACTTTGTCTTATTTCTCTCTTCCCCCTTTTGGTTAAGAAGGTTTACTCAGTCACTTGATGCTGGGTCCCAGCTCATCCTGGAATTTCTGTCCCACATTGCCAGGGAGATTCTGGGAGTCTTGTCCCATGTAGGAGGGGAGGACAGTGGTTTCCCTTGCTGTGTCAGCTTAGAGAGAGAGGCCATGTCTAAGCAACAAAAGAGGTTCTCTGGGGGTGACTTTTAGGCATAATTTTAAGTAGGCTTAGCCTATCCTTTGCAGGAATAAGTTTCTTAGGGGCAAACCCCAAGATGGGGAGCTTGGCTTATTGATTTGGTTGTCCCCACTGCTTGTGAGAGTATCAGAAATTCTCCAGATGGAGAAGCTGAATCTTTCCCCACCATGCAAATTTTTTAACCTTTACTTTTAGTAACTCTGAATTTTGAGTTAGAAGACCTTCCCCTACAGTAAGGTGAAAGAGGAATTCATCCATATTTTCTTCAAATCCTTATATTGTTTCATATTCTACACTTAGATCCCTGATCCATTTGGAGTTTATTCCTTTGTGTGATGTGAGGTATAGATCTAAATTTATCTATTTTTTCCAACTGGGTACCCAGTTATCCTAGCACTGTTTCTTAAGAAGTCATCTTTGCCCCAGTTATTTGAGTTGCCTCCTTTATCATGTTCTCAGGTCTGTTTCTAGACTTTGATTATTTCCTTTTCCCTTTGTTTATTCATGTACCAGTACTACATTGTTGTTGGTTGTTTTTTGTTTTGTTTTGTTTTGTTTGCATGGGCAGGCATGGGAAATTGCACATTGTTTTGATTATAGTAGCTTTATAGTATGTTTAAATGCGTGGTACAGCTAGACCGCTTTATAGTATGTCTTTTGCAGTATTTTCCTGGCTGTTCTTGAATGTTTACTTTATATATAAACTTTGGTATACTGATTTTCAGTTTATCTAATTCCATTAAAAATAAAGCTGAGGGCGGGCCACAGTGGCTCAGCAGGCAGAGTTCTCACCTGCCATGCCAGAGGCCTGGGTTCGATTCCTGGTGCAGCCCATGCAAAAAAATAAAATTAAATTAAAAAAATAAAACTGACTTTTGAGTAATAACATGAAGAAAGGAAGAGTGTAAGCCCTTCAGATATCTGGGCGGAGAATCTTTTAGACAGCGAGAACAGCGATTACCACAGTCACACAAAGCCTTGTGGGCTGTCCTAGCAGATATAACTTTTCCTCTGTGGGTTTGGAACTAAAGGAATTGTGTCATCTGACAGCCGTGTTAAGAATAGACCATAGATTCCTGCCAAAAGTGCATGTTCTGAATCTAATCATGAGGAAACATCAGACAAACTGAAAATGAAGAGCATTCTGCAAAAATAACTACTCCATACTATTCAAATCTATCAAGGTCAAAGAAGTAAAAGGAAGGCTAAGGAATACTTCATGATTAATAGAGACTAAAGAGACATGACTACTAAATACAATGAGTGATCTGTACTGGATCCTAAAGTATGGGGTGTGATAACCATTTAGAATACATTGCTAAGATAATTGAGAAATTGGAATATAGACTATGAATTAGATACTAGAATTATATCAACATTAAATTTCCTGATTTTGATCATTGTGGTTATGTAAGAGAATGTCCTTGATCTTAGGAAGTATCTTCTAAATATGTAGGGATCATCATATTATATGTAGAATATCATAAAATATATACATCATTAAATATGTGAGACTATATGACATTCTCAAATGGTTCATAAAATATAAGAATAAGAGCAATAGATTTTTCAAAGCAAATTGGGAAAATCTTAATGATTGATGAATCTGGATAAAGGATATACAGGGGTTCTTTTTTACTATTTTTGCAATTTTCTATAATTTTGAAATCATTTCAAAAGTAAAGCTTCCAAAAAAGGATAGATTATAGAGGGACAAGGATAGACCACACTAGTCTACCACACTACCCACCTCTATCACACTAGTCATCAACCTGGGACAAGCCATCTAACCTCTCTGCTGTGGTTTCTCCAAAGAGGAGAACATGTCTGTCTTGCTTACTTCAGGAGTATAAATTATATTATATGAAAAACACAGAGCCACTTTGAAAAACATTAAATAGTATTCAAGTATAAGCTGTTATCATCATTGTTATGGTGTCCTGTGTTTGAATTTTCTTTTCATCTTCTTTAGCCTCTCATCTGGTTTTATTATTCTTGACTCCTGTTTATTGCTCAGTTTTTCCTTAGTGTGGCCCTTTCTTTCATTTGGTTATGTTGTCTCTGAATGCTTCTCTGTCCTAAGGTTCATTGACCTAGTGGAATACCTGGTGTTACAGATTATAAACTCCTTCCTGTTAACAACTGAGACTCAGCTGCCATTTGATGCCTAGTATCCTATTAATGCAAATGCACTTGAAATAATCTCTGCTATTGATAAGGAGAAATTCATGAGTGATATATGAAAGTGGATTAATTTATATTAATAATAATAATTGCATTTTAAGATGTCTGTTCTGTGTCAAGTATGGTGTTAGGCATGTTACTGCTAATCTTCATTACATCCCTGAGAGCAGACATCACCACCCCTCCTTTTTAAGTGAGTAAACTGAGAAAATTTACTTGTTCAGGCTAGAGAGCTAATAGATGACCTCTGGGAGCTGATGTTTGAATATAGCTCTGAGATTCTAAAGCTTTTTCTCTCATTTAATTTTGTTACTTTAATTATATGCCCTATGTTGTAGTTTGCTAGTTGCTGGAATGCAATATACCAGAAACAGAAGGTCTTTCAAAAGGGAGATTTATTAAGTTGCAAGTTTACAGTTCTAAGGCTGTGAAAAATTTCCAAATTAAAGCACAGCTATAGAAATGCCCAGTCTAAGGCATCCAGGAAAAAATACTTGGTCAAGAAGGCTGATAACTTTTAGGGTTTCTCTCTTAATTGGAAAAGCACATGTGGCTAGCTTTCTCTCAAGGTTTCTTGTTTCATGAAACTCCCCTGAGGGGTGTTTTCCTTCTTCATCTCCAAAGGTATCTGGCTGCATGGGCTTTCTAGCTTTTTCTAAAATAGTTCCCTCTTAAAGGGCTCCAGTAAGCAACCCTACCTTGAATGGATGGAGACACATCTCCATGGAAACCATCTAATCAAAAGTCACCACCCACAATTAGGTGGGTCACACATCCATGGGAACAATAAAAAACTACCACCCAGCAATTTTAAATGAGGATTAAAGGACATGACTTTTCTGGGATATACCACAGATTCAAACTGGCACACCTTGTAACATTTGTTCCTTCAAATTAACGTCCATTCTTTTTCTGCACCTTTTATTCAGCCTAAATTATCCTTCTGCATGTTCCTTTTTTTTCTTTTTTAATTTTTTATTGATAAATCTTCACACACATGCTTTCCATACATGGTGTACAATCAGTGGCTGACAATATCATCACATAGTAGTGTATTCATCACCATGATAATTTTTTAGAACATTTGTATCACTGCAGAAAAAGAATTAAGAAGAGAGCGGGCCATGGTGACTTAGCAGGCAAGAATGCTTGCCTGCCATGCCAGAGGACCCGGGTTCGATTCCCAGTGCCTGCCCATGTAAAAAGAAAAAAAAAAAAAAGAATTAAAAAGAAAAAACTCATCATACCATACCCTATACCCCTCCTTCTCACGGACTGCTAGTATTTCCATCTATCCGATTTATTTTAACCTTTGTCCCCCCTATTATTTATTTTTTTATTTTTTTATCCATATTTTTTACTCATCTGTCCATACCCTAGATAAAAGGAGTATCAGACACAAGGTTTTCACATTCACACAGCAACATTGTAAAAGTTTTATCTTTATACAAACTTCTTCAAGGATCAAGGCTACTGGAATACAGCTCAACAGTTTCAGGTAATTCCCTCTAGCTACCCCAGAATACTATAAGCTAAAAAGAGATATCTATGTAATGCATAAGAATAGCCTACAGGTTAACCTCTAGACTCTCTTTGAAATTTCTCAGCCACTGACACTTTGTTTTGTCTCATTTCTCTCTTCCCCCTTTTGGTTAAGAAGGTTTTCTCGATCACTTGATGACAGGTCCTGGCTCATCCTGGGATTTCTGTCCCCCATTGCCAGGGAGATTAACACTCCTAGGAATCATGTCCTACATAGGCAGGAAGGCAGTGAGTTCACCTGCTGAGTCGGCTTAGAGAGAGAGGCCACATCTGAGCAACAAAAGAAGTTCTCTAGGGGTGACTCTTAGGCCTAACTTTAAGTAGGCTTATCCTCTCCTTTGCAGAAATAAGGTATATAGGGGCAACCCCCAAGATCAAGAGCTTGGCCTGTTGATTTGCTTGTCCCTACTGCTTGTGAGAATATCAGAAATTCTCCAAATGGGGAAGTTGGATATTTTCTCCTTTTTCCCCAGTCCCCCAAGGGGACTTTGTAAATACTTCTTTATTCAATGCCGAAATTATTCTGGGATATATTGGGTCATCACACTAACCTGGACAAACCAGCTAAATCTCATACCCTTTTCAAGATTCCATGTACTTAAGGTGTTCAACTAAACTGACTGTACAAGTTAAGTTAGGAAATGTACTACCCGCGATATAAATTTTGTACCAAATAAACATCTCTCCCTTTAGTTGTACACAGGAGTTGAAGTTTTAAAATATGGACAGTATTATCCTTTACCATGTATTCTAATACACCTTAGTCCTGTCCAAATCAGCTTCATTCATATCTCTACTATCTGATCATTCATGTTCCTTTATCTACCTTATTTCTTTCTATCTTTCATGATTCCACTTAAGTTTCACTTAGAATCCCCCTCATTTAAAATCAAATGATTCGTCTTCAGAATTCTCAGTTATATGAGCTACTCATTTGGAACATACTGAATGCCACTTACTCCATAAGGTTACAGTAGGGATAAAACATAGTATGTATAGAGAATACTACAGTTTTTAACACTGATAAATATAGTTGTTTACTTCTGTTATGGCATCTTTGTACATTTTATAGACTAAGTACAATGGAATAGAAAATTCAGGTTAACGTTAGATAGACGTCTCACCAGCAATTGAATGACTTCAGGGCATTCACATGTTTTTATTTCCTAAATAGTGTCGCTGCCTCTCTAAACACAGCATTCACCAGTGCCAGTACCCTCTTTTATAGTAAATACTTACTTTTCCAAAAATAAAGCTAAATATTGTAAATGTGAACTGATTGTCTAGTATCAACTTTAGAGTTTGCCTTTTCTTCTTAAAACTAATCCAAAGCAGAAATAAGAGAGAGACAGAGCACAGCAGCTCTGAGTGGTAATAATGTGGAGAAACATCTCTCTAATGAGAGATAGGGATTAGTCTCAAGTGAAATCACATCTTTAAGTCAACTCAGTCAAAACAAAGCTCTAGAAGAAAACATATTACATTAACTTAATATTTTCTCTTTTGAACAAGGGTCAAATAAAGGGAAAAGCAATTAGATTAATTACCTGTACATAAGTAAAACTATAAATTTTGCTTCAAGTGAACATGTGTATTATAATCTTGAGTTACTGGCCTACCTTTCTCCTAGACTTTCAACCACTTGAGGGCACAACTCATGGTTTATTTAACTTGCACCCCTAGTATTTGCCACAATGTTTAGCACATAGTAGGTATTTGATAAATATTTGCTGAATAAATGAATCTCTTTTAAAAGATAAAAAGATCATCCGAAATGGAAGAATCTCCCATCTATTGACCTTATACGATATTTCCACAAAAAGCCTTTAAAGTCTCTTTGTAAAATAGGGTACACGGTGCCACCTTTAATACACATCATTAGCCATGGTGATGGATTAAAGTGGACTGCTGGTCCTGTCACAGGAAATGGGAGTTTCCTGCTTTTGCTCTAGTAGAAATCATGGCCAGAGCAGGAAGATAAATTCCCAGGCTTGCTTATTCATTGAGGTTCTATTTACTTATGGTCAGTAAACATTTATTGAGCATTTGTGATATGTCAGGCTCGGGAATTGGTGCTGGATATCAAAGATAAAGAAGATAGAAAGTCCCCCTGGGGGACTGGGGAGAAAGGTGGAAAAATTCAGCTTCCCCATTTGGAGAATTCTGATATTCTTGCAAGCAGTGGGGACAACCAAATCAATAAACCGAGCCCTCAATCTTGGGGTTCACCCCCCTGAAACTTATTCCTGCAAAGGAGAGACTAAGTCTACTTATTATTATGCCTAAAAGTCACCCTCAGAGAACCTCTTTTGTTGCTCAGACATGGACTCTCTCTAAGCCAACTCGCCGGGTGAACTCACTGCCCTCCCACTATATGGGGGCATGACTCCCAGGGGTATAAATCTCTTTGGAAACATGGGAAAGAACTTCTGGGATGAGCCAGAAAGAACCCAGCATCAAGGGATTGAGAAAGCCTTCTCAACCATAAGAGGGAAGTGAGAAATGAGACAAAATAAAAGTTTAGTGGCTGAGAGATTTCAGAGTTGAGAGGTTACCCTGGAGGCTATTCTTACACATTATATAAATATCCCTTTTTAGTTTATGGTATATTGGAATGGCTGGAGGAAAGACTCTGAAACTGTTGAACTGTGTTCCACTAGCCTTGATTCTTAAAGAGGACTATATAACTATACAGTTTTTAAAATGTGTCTGTGTGATTCTGAAAACCTTGTGGTCTAATGTTCCTTTTATTTAAGGTATGGACAGATGAGGAAAAAATATGAATAAAAAGCAATAGGGGGGTTAAGGGGTAAAATAAATTGGGTATATTGGATATATGGAAATACTAGTAGTCAATGAGAGGGAGGGGTAAGGTGTATGGGGTGTATGAATTTTTACTTTTCATTTCTTTTTCTGGGGTGATACAGATGTTCTAAAATTGATCATGGTGAGCAGTATACAAATTTGTGATGATGTTGTGAACCATTGATTGTATACCATGTGTGGACTGTTTGGGAGTGAAGATGTGTCAATAAATTTTTTTTTTTACATGGGCAGGCATCAGGAATTGAACCCAGGTCTCTGGCATGGCAGGCGAGAACTCTGCCACTGAGTCACTGTTGCCCGCCCTAAAAATACATTTTTAAAAAAAAAAAATGATATAGGTCCTCAACCTCAAAGGAGTCTTGTGACCCAGTTCTTCACTTAAGTGTTTTTGAATAATTGTGTGAACAAATTAAAGGTGTAATAGTAGCTAGTTTTTGAATTCTGAGAAGATCAATACTAGGTCAACACTAGCTTTTGGTCTTATTAATACTAATAGCATTCCATTACTGCATTTTCAGACATGAATTGTTTGACATATTTGAGTGAAACCATCTGGCAAGTGGACCATTTGCCCTGGTGATGAGATACTGTAGTAAGAGCTGGAGATTGTGGGAGTCACCGCTTTCTGAGCTTTTAGCCAGTGGACAATATGAAGTATAGTTTAATTTATAAATGGTTTCAGTCATTATAATTAAATAGAATTTTCTTCTAAATTCCTTTTTTGCACCTCCAAAGATCATCTCCTTTCTCTTCAGAGGTGGTTGACAATACTGTAAGATACTCTCTATAGTAATTCCCTAAAAATAGAATGTTTGATATATATACAAAAAAATTCAGAGGCCCTCTAGTACAGAGTCATACTTAGCTCTCTAATTTAATGTTGATATCTTCTCCCTCTCTGTTCATTGTTAACCTATACATAGTTATTCTTATTAGAAAATAGTCTTAAGTTTCTTTCCACATTGTTGCATGTATGAACCAGCAGTGTATATGACTGATGAGAACAGAGAGAAAATATTGTTAATCACATTAAGAAGTGGGCACCACTGGAAGTTATTCTTCTTTGTTTTGCAGAGATGAACGAAATCAGTCCATCATTGTAAGTGGAGAATCTGGGGCAGGAAAAACAGTCTCAGCTAAGTATGCCATGCGGTACTTTGCAACTGTGAGTGGTTCTGCCAGTGAGGCCAATGTTGAGGAAAAAGTCTTGGCCTCCAACCCCATCATGGAGGTAAGATAGCAGCATCCTTGACCTTTTTACTGTGTTGTCTTCTCTTGTTAATAAAACATGCTAAAAAATTGATTGACCCAACACTTGCCTGAAATTTTGAAATCTCCTAGCCAATAAAAATAGGAAAATAATTCCTAGAAATCTAGAAAAAGTAAAAATTCAGTAAGGAAGACATTTTCAGTAAAGCCCAGCTGTAGAACAACTTCTTTAGTCCATAATCCTGCTTTTTTTTTTTTAACCTATCACTGATGAAGCAGTGCTTCCTCTTATAAAGTTTCTTTTCTCCTAGTTACTTGACTCATATCTAGTACTCCTTGTACACGTTACTAATTTCCCCCCAATTCTGAGTTCTTATTTATGTTCGTTCAAAAATGTACAATTCACTATGCTTATATGTGAATGAGTTTCATAATACCTTTGCCAACATTTCATTTTCTGAACTTATTCCAACCTGTTTAGCTAAAAAATTTTTTCCATATTTGATCCTTATAAACTTAAGCAATGCGTTTCTAAACATGTATGTATTTTTTTGTTTTGTCAAGTACATCCCATAGCTTTAGGTTGGAAAAAGAAATTTAATATCAATAAATTTATGAAAGGGCGGAAACTATGAAAGCATATCCTTTTAAAAGTAGAAATACTATTCCAAAGAAAAGTGAACTAGTTGTATGAGTGAGAATTTGAGTATGAAGTGTTTGTAACTAGAAAACTATTTGTCTGTTAATATGATTTTAGAAAAGTTGCATTTTGTAAGAAGTCCCATTAGATGGAGAGAAATGAGTTTGGACATGCAGAAACAAACCTTTCTTGTTAAAAATTCAAATCACGTCAAAAAGCGAGCATTTTTATTTCTGTTTTTTTTTTTCCTTTGTCAAGCCTTATTTGTCACCCAAACACAGATGGAGTTAGAACTGGCCTGGTGCACCTGTGGTACAAGTGGTTTTTGCATTATCTGTCCAGAGGTAATTGTGTCTGGTTTGCAGTGCTGTGTGTGACACTACAGAATGCTGTGACCCCTTGCCTATAGGACTGTCCCCTAGAGCAGCAGGACTTCTGTTCATGGGATCAAAAGGCCAACATATGCTATGGAAGTTGAGAGGCCTCCTGAGTTGGGCTCATTATGGAAAGGAATCTGGAAAATTTCTAAAATGATATGGACCACCCTCCACCAATGGAGAATGGTGGAGATTTTAAGGAAATATGAATATTTTGAAAGAATTTGAGCTGCAGGTATAGTGCTGGATATCACTGGTATTAATGTTAGGGAAATACAATTTATTGGGCCAGTTTTTGTTTTTTGGTCAGAAAATAACAGGGCTTTGCCTCCTATCGTTGTTTTGACTGTTTTTGGTCATAACAACAAATTCATGGCAACAGTTCGTGCCATTCTGATCCCTATTATTGAAATACCCAAAGTTCTTGTTAGGAATGGCGTCAGAGAAGCCCATCTATCTGTTCTAGGCCTATACCATATAATAGTAGAATTTGAAGTTAGCAACTTAAGTATAGAATCACTCAGAGTATTTCAAAGGTTGAATGAATAATTTTATGACTGTTATATTTCCTTTCAAAAAAAAGCTACATTGAATTTTATATAACACAGATTTGGGTTGTGTTAATTGGAATAAACTAAAAATTTAGAATGGCTACAGTTATTACTTTTTTTTAAAATATAAAACTGTTGACCACTGTTCACCAGTATCTACAATAAATTGAACGATATGCAGTTGGGTAACATTCTGATCACAATGAAATTATTGTTTTTCCTGGCTTCTACTGAACCAGTAACCGAAATACTGAAAAAATTGAGCCTACATGTAAGGAATACGTTGGGGGTAAACAAAAATATGAAGGTCAGCAGTTTAGATTACAAGTCTGTTTATCCATTTACACCAACAAGTCTTAAATTGCAACATCTTTAACCATCTGATTAGGTTTCTATGAATCATCACATTTTTAATCAATACAACACAGGGATTTTTAACTTTCCATAGAGGGATGATGCTCTAGAGGGAACCTTTAAATGGCCTTTTAACTAAGCCTTGCTTGGCTGATGGAAACACAACCATATTTACCTTGTCTTCTCATCTGGATGGGGAGATTATTGGTTGTGGTAGAGTTTCTTCTCAGAGTTTTGCAAATATTTTGCGTTTATTTGACTAAAGATATAGACATGGATTTTGCTCTGGGCTGCTTTAAATTATATAATTTAAATTATTTATATTTTATTTAAATTGTCCAGTTAATTACTAAATTGTCTATTTGGTTTGAAAGTTTATGACTTTAGGAAAATTTTCAGTTTAACTTGAAGTGATTTCTTGCTCAGAATGATGGCATTATAGAAGCACCATGGATTTATCTATGTTTGTCAAATTCTGTTTTTTTTTTAAATTGATTTTGTTTTCTATGAATGTAAAAAATAATACAAAATAAAAATGTCATATGAATTTATACACACATACACACCCACAAATAAAAAAACCCAGAATGATCTCCTTAGGCATCTATGTGGCTAAACATAAGTTCTGATTCAGTAATGACTATGGAAATTTTTCCCACATTTCGAAAAGCTGTTCTCTAATACAAAGGAAATAATATACCGTGGTATCAAATGTTCTTTTCTGATAAATGATGCAACTACAGAAGGCTTTTATTTGTTCAAAGTAACCAGTGTTATTGATGTAAAAATATAACAAAACCAGTACCCCCCCAAAAAACTAACAGCTCCCCTAATAATTCTGCTTCAAAACAAACAGCACACTTGTCTTCCATTAGAATACATATATGTATATGTGTATATATGTAAATATATATATAAAGCTATGCACTAATTTGGACAAGAATGCCAAGTTAGTCTCTCTTTATAAAAAGCAATTAAAATTTGAGGACACTTCATGTTTGCTTCTTCTGCTAGCACCAAGTCTGCTTCATCTGAATCTTTCCATTTCATGAGAAACATTAATTCTTCACTGCTATCTGTGGCACCAATTATGCATTCAGGATGAAGACCTCTAGCAAAAGCCTCTTGGTTTGTTGGCAGTAATTCTTTTCTTCTTTGATTTGCTGTCATCAGATTCATTGTCAGATAAAGATTTTCTTTTTGTATCATCTTTTTCTTTACCAGCTTTTTGAGAATTAAGAAATACTTCAATTAACTCTACGCAATCTAAATTTTCTTCAGGCCCCCAAATGTCAATATCTGTAAATCCCTTTCACTTTAGGAAATACTCCAACTTCCCATTCATTATTTGTCAATCCAGTACTTTTTCTACCACGTATTCTTCAATCTTTGCCTTTTCAACTTTTTGCTCTTTCCGTTCTGCTTCTTTCCTATTTTTTGCAATGTGGTTTTATTGGAGGCCATTTTTTTATTGTAGACTTGAAAAAGTATTATTCACTGCCTCCGAGCTGCTCTGGTTTCCGAATCTGCCAGATATTACGTTTTAATATATTTATAAGGAGTTTGCCATTTGCCGGGGTTAAACAAAGATAAGAGTATCAGTTATCCTTTGCTCTACTTCCTTCTATATTATTATTTAATCCATTTACTGGAATTTAGATTTAAAAAAGCTTGATAAAGAGTTGGAGAACTAGTTTTCAACAACTGCAAAAGTGGGCATCCCAATTTGAAAGGTTAAAATGAATATGAGGGGGTGGGCCACAGTGGCTCAGCAGGCAGAGTTCTCACCTGCCATGCTGGAGACCTGGGTTCAATTCCCAATGCCTGCTCATGCAAAAAAAAAAGGAATATGGGGGCTGAAGAATGTTGACAAAGGGGCTATGATATAGGAAGAAAACGTAGGTAAAATATTGTTTATGTAGCCTCAAAAATTTGTAACTTTAAACTTGCTTCAAGACTATACATCTATATTAGAGCCTTTTAATGTGCTATTAAAAAAAAAAAAGATGTCTAGGTCTCCCATGACCTGCTGAAATTTCTAGTTGGATAATGAACATCAAACATAATTAACATCATAGTCCAGTGACTAAAGGGATTTGCATATTATCCTGAAGAAAACAAGCTCCTCATCTTCAGCATACGCTCCTTTTATAATATTTGAATGATGCACAGGGAAATTATTCTTATTGCCCTGTTTTCTCATGTTTTCTTTTTCTCCCTTTTCTCCTCGAAATTTTCATCCTCAGATGAGGGCAGGAAAGATTCTTGGGGCAAACTGGGTCTTAATAGGTTCTTTTTCATCTTCAATAACCATAGTTAAAGATTTTCGTCTCTGCTTAGTACAGAAGAGTAACTTACTAAACATTTGGGCTAAAATCAATAGTAAATTAGGATCACAAAATTACTCCCTTCCTTTAGCAGTCTCTTGCTCATTAAAATGAAAATAGCATTACAAAAGGCTATCATGAATACAGTATTTGTAAGGCAGAGGGAGAAATTAGGGGAAATGAACAAAAGGTAATGTTTATATAGAGACCCTTCTTTCCATATCAGGTTCAGGGATTAAAATCATATATATATTTATTTATTATTATTACTTTTTTTCATATATATTTATTTTTGAGAAGGACCATCCATTCCATTCAATTTCACTCGGAGACACTAAGCCTTCTGAGAGAGATGAAATGATGACAAGTTAGTAGTAGGGCCTCATCTGATAACCATGTCCTTGATCTTCTGTTTGCTACTTTGACTATTCTTTGCTTTATGTTTAAATATACTTTACGGAGAGACAAAGGGTCTGTTTTGACCCTAGCTTCCTTACTATCTCTTCTCACAGAGGGTAGTTTAGCTTTCTCAGGCTGGCCACCTGGTACCCACCCTGAGTAGTTGGGAGAAACATGACATATGGAAGATGGGATAAGAGTGAGAGAGGGAGGAGAAACTGTGAACCACCCTTCCCTACCTTGCTTATCCACTGGCAAGAAAGTACTTAGAAGAGTACCTAGTAAGCACTCACTGAATAGTACTACTGCTACTACTTCTACTGCATTTAACCCTTCATCTCCTCTTTGATAGAGTATATTATGCTGAGAGAAAATAATGCATTTATCATTAATTTCCTTTTCTAATTAAAAGAAAAATAGATGAAATGTGTGGAGACTTTATCTTGTGTTTTTTGTAATATCAAGACAGAAAATATCTGAGTAAATTTTTGAGTAGTTAAATTTTCTTGGGCAGTAACAGCCTCCAGTTATTCTTACTTTTCTACATATACATTTAAACTGTTCATCTGAAATATTGCATTGTCAAAACAAAATAGGATAGTACATGCCCTCTATTTCAGAGAGTGACTATGCATTTTCTTTGACCAGAGAACCTAATGTGTTGGCTTTTGTAACTATATGGTTACTGTTCTCGTCATTTATATTTGTATCACCCTTTAACACTCCAGAGCATTTTCACATCTTCCTTTCTGTTATGATTTCAGTATACTAGCCCAGATGGTCACAGGCTTTGCACAAGTAAAAGAGTTTAATCTTATATGAAATTAGCTTTTAATTTGATATATGAATTATTTGAACAGTTGCTTTTCTAACTGCACCTTTTTGTTTGCTTTGCCTTAAAAGAAAAATTTATAAAAACACATTATCTAAATCAGAAAGCAGTATATATGCCATTTAACTGTTTATGATTGTATAAAAAATTTAACAGAAAGTTACATTCTCTTCATTCTATAGCAGATGTTTTGCAAGTTAGATACAGCTATTGTTTCCGTTCCCCGGCTTCTAAAACAAATACCATACAACAGGTTGGCTTACACAATGGGAATTTATTGGCTCATGATTTTGAGGCTAGGCAAATCCCAAATCAAGGCATCAAGATAATGATTTCTTCCTGAAGACTGCATTTTGGGGCTAGTTGCCAGGGAACCTTGGTCCTTGGCTTTTCTGTCACATGGCAAGGCACAAGGCCGCCTCTCTTGGCTTCTCCTTCCTCTTCCTAGTTCTGTTGACTTCGAACTTCTGTCTGCCCCCTGTGGCTTTCTCTGTCTGTGGCCTTCCCTACAAGACTTTCAGTAATAGAATTAAGGCTCATCTCATTTCAACTGGGCCTCATCCAAAGGTCTTATTTACAATAGTTTCATACCCACAGGAATATATTAAGGTTGAGAACATATTTTTCTGGAGTCACTAAAACTGCCAGAATCCAAAACCAAATTTTATTCTTTCTGAAAATGACATTTGATTTGAGTGGATAATACTGATACACAACTGAACTGGGCTCAGGTTACTACAAGATAAGATGACAAGAACGTCTGATTAAAGAGACCCTGAATAAAAGAGCCACGTTTCCAGGAATATGTTAATTTTGCTTTAACTAGCTTTTTAATATAAAACAGACTAAATCTTTCTAGAAATCAAAACCCTGATGTTTAACCAAGAGGGCTAATGCCTGGCAACTCCTAACCCCATCAATTCTGCTTTGCTGGCATGAATGACTGTGTTAAGTTGCCTTAAATGGTATATGAAAATCTCCCAACTGCTGGGCTCAGGTTTGTTGTTTCTGAAAATCATTTTTGTGAGAGTAACAAGACAGATAAGAACTATTAACATAATATCTATGTAGTTGTGTGGTGGACAAAATATATGCCAGTACCTGCAGGGGCAAAATTGATTCTGTTCTTAAAATAATTATTTTTTAAAAATTGTGTTTTTCTTTCTCTCCCTGAACAAATCTTGTAAATGTCATGCCAGGAATTGCACTTCTGAAGTCCTGTTTTCTCTCTTGTTTCTTAGTCAATTGGAAATGCTAAAACAACCAGGAATGATAATAGCAGCCGTTTTGGGAAGTATATTGAGATTGGTTTTGATAAAAGATATCGAATTATTGGTGCCAATATGAGAACTTACCTCTTAGAGAAATCCAGAGTGGTGTTCCAGGTAAGCCAGGCGTGTACATATGTGGCCTTGTTTTAGATTACTGTATAATTCAGAGCCTATGCTTGTTTTTATGCATTTTACTTCCAGGTGCTCTTAAGCATGTCATGATAACGTCACTACAAACTACAATTGGACTAATGAGTGTAAAATGGAACCTGTTAGAGACAGGGGAGTCATTAGTCATTAAACTGATAATTTGGGGACTGAACACTTATTTAGGTTAATGTTTTTAAGTTTTTCCTGCATATTCTTATAGGAAGAGCTTAGTTAAAAGGAGGTGCAATTAGTTTCATCTTCTCTATCTTATTTCCCACTTTGATAGGGTAATGGTCTATAAATTCAGTAAGTTAGCAGTTTGCCTTCATTTCAAGAAAAAAAAAAATCCTTGTCCTCTTTCCTAACTTTAAAAAATATATGTTTGGGGCGGCTGCCGTGGCTCAGCAGGCAGAGCTCCGACCTGCCGTGCTGGAGGTCTGGAGTTCGATCCCTGGTGCCTCCTGCCCATATGCAAATTAAAAATATATATATATATATATGTTTGTATTGAGAAATATCTGCACATATACAGTCCAACCATATTACACAATCAGTGGCTCACAACATCATCACATACTTGTTGTATCAGCTAGGGTTCTCTAGAGAAACAGATTCAGCAGGAGATATCTGTAAATACAAAATTTATAAACGTGTTTCACATAACCATGGGGATGTAGAGTCCAAGGTCTTAGGGCAAACCGTGAGCTGACAGTTCCAGTGAAGGTCCTCAGTGAACTCTCAGGGGGGGCTGGCTGGCAACTGTGGGAATGTAAGAGTGCAAGAGGATCTGTAGGGCAGGCGGCAAACTGGCAGCTCCAGTGAAGGTCCTCAACAAACTTTCAGGAGAAGCTGCCTAGGCAACCATGGGGATGTAAGAATCCACGGTCTATAGGGCAGGCTGCAAGCTGGCAGCTCCAAGGAGGGTCCTCAACAAACTCTCAGAAGAGGCTGGCTGGCTGAAGCAGGAAAAGTGAGTCTCTCTCTCCTTTAAAAGCCTTTTGTTGATTAAATTAAGCATTGCTCATTGCAGGAGACACTCCCCTTAGCTGATTGCAAATGCAATCAACTGTTGATGCCACCAACATGGTCATGATATAAGTCCATGAAATGTCCTCATAGCCACAGACAAGTCATTGCTTGCCCAGTCAGACAGCCGGCGCCACCACCTGTCCAAGTTGACACATGAATCTGACCATAAGAGTTGTGTATTCATCACCATGATCATTTTTAGAACGTTTGCATCACTCCAGAAAAGAAATGGAAAGGAAAGAAAAAAGAACTCGTATATCCCCATACCCCTTACCCTGCCCTCTCATTGACCCACAGTATATCAATTTCGATTTTTACCGTTTATCTCCCCATATTATTTATTTATTTTTCATCCTTTTTTTTTCCTACTCATCTGTCCATACCCTGGATAATGGGCTCATCAGACACAGGGTTTTCACAATCACACAGTCACACTGTAAAAACGATAGAGATATACTGTCTTCAAGAATCAAGGCTACTGGAATACAGTTCAACTATTTCAGGTACTTCCCTCTAGCTACTCCAATATACCATAAACTAAAAAGAAAGGGATATCTATATAATGTGTAAGAATAGCTTACAGGAAAACCTCTCGACTCTGTTTGTAATCTCTCATCCACTGAGACTTTGTTTCATTTCTCTCTTACCTTTTTTGTCAAGAAGACTTTCTCATTCCCATGATGCCAGGTCCCAGCCATGTTGCCAGGGAGATTTACACCCATGGGAGTCATGTCCCACATGGGGGGAGGGCAGTGAAGTCACCTGCCAGTTTGGCTTAGAGAGAAAGGCCACATCTGAGCAACAAAAGAGGTTCTCTGGGGGGTGACTCTTGGTTATAAATATCAGTAGACTTAGGTTCTCCTTTGCACTCTTTCTTTACTTTTTAACATCTCTTAGAATGCAATGTTGCTTAGATACAATAGTGAAGATTTAAAAAAAATTTTACACAGCCGTTGTGAACTTCTGTTAAATAACACACTCAGTTAATAGACATTATACTGATGCATCTGTGTAGGATTTGTATTCACATATGTGCTCTTGGTCCTTGTTTATCTGAAAGAGTGAAATATTACACATGACATTGGCAGGCATACATTTACATATTTGTAGATAAACTAAGAAGTGTGGATTTGTCACTGGAAAGCTCCTAGTAGAAGGCTCCTGTTGACTTACTGCATGCCTCATGGAGTGAGATCTAGGGTTTTCATAGTCCCGTAACTGTATACCCACTGCACTGAGGTTTAAATACCCCTGCACTGCCATGTGGCAGGATTTGCAACTTTTATTCCCCAAGTCTATCATGGCTTAGAGAGTCTGGGACATACCAAGAATTATAAGTTTGGACAGCCTGCAGCTACCATGGCATTTTCATTCTGTAAATATATATTAAACAATATAGATTTTTGATACTTTAACTTTGGGGATGAGCTTGATTTATGGCCACCTAAAGTATAATTCTTGATTTGTATAGTAAGGCAGTATTCACCCTCCCCCATTGTTTTAATATCTAGGTACCCACAGAGCAGTGCTACTACCCACACATGCATACTTGTATAGATTTAAAAAATGATGTAGTTTAGTAGCCAGAAAAAAGAATGGGTGAAACATAGGTAGATAAGAGAAGATTTAGTCCACATAATAAAGATTTGAGGTAAGTGATTAAAGATGAGGTGGTAGGAAAGATGGCCCATGGTCAGTAAAGTGACAATAGACTAATAATTCTTAATACAAAGTGGTAAGGCCTTGTTTAGAGGCTTTGAAGCAACTCTCCCTGTTCCCCAGTAAAAGGACATTTTATCTTGTCCTTCATGTGCAAAGATGATCAAGGCATTTCTCCACATCATCTGTGTTTCTAGTTGTCTGTGTGCAGAGCCACCTGACGTCTTGCCTAGTCATTCTTGTGATCACTGATATATGGTATATTGGTAAATTGTTCAGTGTTTTTTATTTTGG
>PVIY010020814.1:0-43410 GCA_004026745.1 Myrmecophaga tridactyla
CTTTTATTAGTACATAGTATCCTTCTTTGTCTCTTTTAACTGTTTTACATTTGAAGTCTAATTTGTTGGATATTAGTATAGCTACTCCTGCTCTTTTCTGGTTGTTATTTGCATGAAATATCTTTTCCCAACCTTTCACTTTCAATCTATGTTTATCTTTGGGTCTAAGATATGTTTCCTGTAGACAGCATATAGAAGGATCCTGTTTTTTAATCCATTCTGCCAGTCTATGTCTTTTGATTGGGGAGTTCAATCCAATAACATTTAGTGTTATTACTGTATGCGTAGTACTTTCCTCTACCATTTTGCCTTTTGGATTTTATATGTCATATCTAATTTTCCTTCTTTCAACACTCTTCTCCACACCTCTTTCTTTTGTGTTTTTGTATCTGTCTCTATTGCTCCCTTTAGTATTTCTTGCAGAGCTGGTCTCTTGGTCACAAATTCTCTCAGTGATTTTTTGCCTGAAAATGTTTTAATTTCTCCTTCATTTTTGAAGGACAATTTTGCTAGGTATAGAATTCTTGGTTGGCAGTTTTCCTCTTTTAGTAATTTAAATATATCATCCCACTGTCTTCTCTCCTCCATGGTTTCTGTTGAGAAATCTATGCATAGTCTTATTGGATTTCCCTTGTATGTGATGGATTGTTTTCTCTTGCTCTTTTCAAGATCCTCTCTTTCTCTTTGACCTCTGACAATCTGATTAGTAAGTGTCTTGGAGTACGTCTATTTGGATATATTTTCTTTGGGGTATGCTGCCCTTCTTGGATCTATAATTTTAAGTCTTTCATAAGAGTTGGGAAATTTTCAGTGATAATTTCCTCCATTAGTTTTTCTCCTTTTCCCTTCTTTTCTCCTTCTGGGACACCCACAACACGTATATTTGTGTGCTTCATATTATCATTTAATTCCCTGAGTCCCTGCTCAGATTTTTCCATTTTTTTCCCCTATAGTTTCTGTTTCTTGTCAGATTTCAGATGTTCCATCCTCTAGTTCACTAATCCTATCCTCTGCCTCTCGAAATCTACCATTGTAGGTTTCCATTGTTTTTTCATCTCTTCTACTGTGTCTTTCATTCACATAAGTTCTGTGATTTGTTTTTTCAGACTTTCTATCTCTTCTTTTTGTTCATTCCTTGCCTTCTTCATATCCTCCCTCAATTTATTGATTTGGTTTTTGATGAGGTTTTCCATGTCTGTTCGTATATTCTGAATTAAATGTTTCAGCTCCTGTATCTCATTTGAATTGTCGGTTTGTTCCTTTGACTGGGCCATATCTTCAATTTTCCTGGTGTGATTTGTTATTTTTTGCTGGCATCTAGACATTTAATTACCTTAATTAGTTTACTCTGGAGATTGCTTTCACTTCTCTTATCTAGGGTTTTCTTGCTGGATGAATTTGTTGTCTATCTGTTCTTTGATATTCTGTTCAGCTTTTTCTGGACCTGTAGCTTAGGTTTCGTTTAACAGAGGAGAATTTTTTGGTTCTTGTTTTCTTGTTTCTTGCCCAGCTTGTATAGTGCCTTTTCCCCCCACCCTTATGAGGGTCTACATAGGTATTATAGACTCCAGCTGGGTTTTCCCAAACAAACTGTCCTCCTATCAGGGGGAAGGAGTCACCTGCATCAGTTTTCCCCGAGGGTGAGACCCAGCAGGTTAAAAGACTTTCCTGTGAAGTCTCTGGACTCTGTTTTTCTTATCCTGCCCAGTATGTGGTGCTTGTCTACCTGCGGGTCCCACCAGCATAAGATGATGTGGCTCCTTTAACTTTGGAAGACTCTCCCTGCTGGGAGTGTGGTGGAGACAGAGGAGAGGTTGTAGGCTGGTTTTAATGGCTTCAAATAACTGAGCCCTGAGTCTGAATTCCTTGAGGGAGGGATTCCACCTGAGTTGGGCTTCACCCCTCCCCTGGGGAAGGCACAGGCTGGACACAAGCCCTGAAAGGATCTTGTTTCTGTCTATGCCTGGGGCAGTTACAGCCTGAGAAGTCCTGCTGCTGAATCCAGAGGCAGTCAAGCCTTTGTAGAAATACAGCCACAAAACCTCTGTTTCTTTTCATTTTTTCTTTTTCTGTTAGCCCAATGAGCGACCTCCGCTTTGACCAGGTTCACCTGAGCTGGGGGCCTATTTTTAGTAGTCAGAATTTGTTAATTAATGCCACAATTGGTGTTTGGTTGGGCTCAGCCCCTGCTACTGTTAAAGTCTCTTTCCTTTCCCCACTGGGAAGCAGCCTGTGGGGGAGGGGCGCTGGCCCCCATGGCTTGGGGTACTCACGGTTCTGGGGAGGCTCGCAGCCAGTCCAGCTGGTCCAGACTGGGGTACGCTGTGTGTCCAGTCACTGACGTGCCTCCAGGAGCTGTTCTGTACTGTTTCTGGTTATTTAGCGGTTGTTCTGGAGGACAAACTAAAACATGCACATTGCTAAACCGTCCTCACTCTATATTCTTGACATCACTCCCCCCTTAAGTTTTAATTATTTCCCTGACTGGGCCATATCTTCCTGTTTTTCAAAAATTTGTAGTTTTTTAGAGATACTAAGCATCTGGCTATCTCGATGAGCTTAGTGTGAAGGTCAGTTTCCCTCCCTCCCTATGGTTTTATTGTTGATTGGATTTCTGTTGAGTTCTTCTTTGATGTTTAGTCTACTTTATTATAGACCTTTAGCATAGTGCTTGTTTTACTGATTAGATTTCTTCAGCTCTTTCTAAGTGAGAACATATGATATTTGCTCTTTTGTTTACAATATTTATTGTTTTGTTATGGAGCAATCTCTTTAAATGTAATCAAATAAAATTTCTCCCATCTCCACTTCCACTCAAGATGTAGGAGTGGGAGTGGGGTATTCCTGATTCCAAATTGTAAACTGATGTCTAATCCTGAAGATATGAAAAATAACTTGAGAATGAGAAGGAAAAATGGGGGGCAAACTCACTGATTTGGTCACACTGGGGCTTGGGCATGTGAGGCGCCGAGGCTGGGGTGCAATGATCAGAGACGGGATGAATCAGGCAAGTGGGCATGATCTTGTGTGTGGTAAGGTCAGTCATGTTTGAAGGTGTCCTTAGAAGTAAAATAAAAAGAAAAGCAAGGACACATACTTTATCTCTCATTTCTACCTTAGGATTGTTTCCTAGAAGTGGCTTTCATTCTCAGTCTGTGGAGGATGAAGTGGCCAAGTCATTGGTGTCCTGGAAGGCATCCCCTTCCTGCTTTATTATTTCTTCTTGGCACTTATCTATGCCTGACAAAAGTGAGGTGATATATAGAGAGATATATACACCTCTAGGATTTGAGCTGTGAGCTACTGTCAGCAGGGAATATGGGCTCTGTTTGTGTGGGTCCCAGCATGGGGACAGTCCCCACTCCCAGGAGGTATCCAGGCCCTACCCCTCACCTCCTGGAGACTGGGTAGGAATGAGAACATTATTCCTGGGGGAGCCACCAGGGGGCTCTCCAGGTCAACTGTGGACCAGCAGCAACAATGGAAATTAATTACAACATGAGGGGAAATTACATTCTGTTTTATTAACTATTAATAAATTTTGTGGCTTGACAATATTTCAGAAAATGATTATACAAAGTTTTAATATAAAATAATTAAATGAGGAAAATGTGGTATACAACTTTCAATTTAATTAATAGAATATTACAGGGCTTCTCTATACCCAAATATTCATGAGATGCCTACTACCTAAAACAGCATGACATATACAGTAAGAACTTATTAATACTCATAACAACAATAAAATAGTGATACTGATCCTGTCTTTGTTTTAGATATGAGGGAACTGAAGCACAGAAGTGTTCAGTAACAAGGACACAAGGTGGTAATGGTGGTGATGAGAACACTTGGGACAAGCTCCCAACTGGCTTGTTCCCTGTTGGTACCCCATCAACCCCTGGTTAAGGGCACCAGGATGTTGTATTGGTTGTTCATCATCCTCACACATGATGCCATTTTCCCACCCTGACTGCACAATAAAATTCCTTGTGGAAATTCTTATAAACAATAATATCTCAGCCTCATCCAGGGATGTGATTGTTTAATTGGTCTAGGTTGAGCCCATGGGTGCAGGATCTTGTCAGTTTGGAGTCAGCACAAGTCAGCCCAGTTGATCTGGGAGTACTTCCCCTTGAAGTCTAGTACGCATGTGTATTGGGGGTGGATGTGAAGAGGTAGGAGACTGGTGAAGGGAATATATTGTCCCATCCCAGGGAACAAAGCAGGGGATGGTCCTTTTGTGAAACCTTTCATAGTGTCTGGGACCATTGCATTAAATTAATAATAAGGGCTTTTTTTGTGGATCAATGGGTAGGGGCTCTACCTTGTTGAGGATTTATGTTGTGAACTGCTGTGATGAGAGCCCAGCCTATGGCTCTCGTTGGGGAAACCTGTGAGTTCCTAACTCAGGACTAACCCACAGTAGGTGTGGGGCCTGGTCTTAGGATCCACTGCTATGTTCTCATGGACCATTTCAGAAACTTTGGATCAAAATCCAAGGAAAGTTCCAGATCTATGAGGGCAGAATTGCCTGTGGTTCCCCCAAGGCCTGGGGCCACCCAAAAAACAGGTGAAGTATAATGGTTATTGTCCCCATGAACTTGCTACACCAGGGGCCTGGTCTTCTTAGAAACTTGGCAAGTGGGGCTGAATTGTATTTGCAGTGTCACCCAAGGGCATGGCTGGAGATAGTTGGTGTTGGTGAGGAGATGGAATGAGAAAAGCTGAACTGTGTTGGAGGAAGAGGAGTCTCAAAGAGTGGGTGGATATCTGTCCACAGGCTAGAAGGGAAGGATATGGGGAAGTGGTCCCCATATGGAATAAAGGTTTGGCTAAAGTTTGAGGCAGGGCCCAAGTTCAGGTAACTGATGGCTGGAGGGTGAGATCAAGAGAGGGTGGAGGTCGAGAGAGGAGGAATGGACACTGGTGCAGTGATATGGCAGGTAGAAATCAAGGATAAATAAGAGGGAGATGAACTGAGGTGACCTGAGCAAAGGAAGGTGAAGGGAAATGAGGAGACCTGACTCAGGAGAGAGGAAGGTTAAATTGAGAGAGAGAAGGGAACTGAAGAGAGGAAAGGAGGTCCAGTGAGGAAGAGATGATTTGGGGTAAGAAGTAGGAAACTCAGGGGAAAGTGGGAGAAGGGGAAGTGAGGAGAGACATGAACTGAGAGAAGGGAAGACAGAGGAGGTGTACTGGGGAAAGAAGGAGAGAAACTGGAGAGGAGAGATCAGAAATGAAGCTGAAGGGAAGTCAGGAGAGAGCTGGAGGAAAGAGAACAGAGGAAAAGAGGGAAAGGGAAGGGAACTAAGGGTGAAAAGTTGGATATGGGTAACTCTCTCAATCCTCCCTATTCAACTCGATTAAGTCTCCTCTTTGGAGGGGTACATATAAACATTTTAGATTGGCATATCCTAAAACTGGACCCCATCCTGTGTCACAGGCCACCTAAGTTCTGCTTTTTGCTGTCAGTCTCTGGAGGGAAACTTTAAAAATCTTTGTCAGGATTCTCCCAACAACAGGAAACTACCTGCACCACCAGGTACAGACCTACTACCTTGTTCAGTGTTTCACATGACCTCAATGGCCAACAGTGTTAGTTATCCTCTCTGGAAAGGGAAACAGAAAAATCTTTGGGAAGCACAACCAATAACTGGCCCAAAATGGAACCATGATAGGGACTCTGGCATCTCCCCTCAGGGCTCACTGGCTGACCCAGGCAAGGTCCACATGCCTGTGGAGACAGAAAAATTTTCAAAAGACACATTTGAAAATATGACCCCACCTGAAACATGGCCTGGCTGGGGTTGCCTTTGTCCAATTCCTGGCCAGTCCTGATATCCAAAGACAGAATTAGAAAAAGTTTTCTGGAGGTGCTTGCAATGATTGGGACCCACATGGGACTGCTGACTGGCTCTGGAAGCACTCTTTAAACATCCCTGGTCTTCTGAGTCTGGTTTCCACCTCCATAAGGAGATAGAAAGTTTTTCAAGAGAGGCTATTTGAGTGACAGGTCTCGATATGCAAGCCAGACCAAGTCCCATTCTCAGGTGCTGTTTCTGAGCATCCCTTCCTGGTATTCACCGGTACTTGCCACAAGAGAGGGATTTATAAATGTTCTCTGGATGCTCATTCCATGTCTGGGCTCCACAGGAGCCCTGTGATGGAGAGGGTTTGTGGTCTTAAAGGTGTAAAACTTGGACTTGCCTTGGTTGAAGTGTTTGTTGCCTTGGAATGCAAAGAATTGTGTCTTACTGAATACTTACCTCATGAGCAGACAGCAATCCTGTGCTATATACAGCCTCTTTAGTAGTGACAGTTTAACTAAACAATGAAAATCATGCAGCCTTATTATTAGGGGGGGTTTGTATGAGATATAATTGACCAGTGTCTATATTGAAAAGATCCTATTCTTGACTGAGTTGGGCTTCTATTACATTCATGTGCTTGGAAAAGTAATACACCTATTGGTCCCTATGAAATTTCTGAACAGTAAGCCTATACCAGGGAGAGGCAGAGAGGGGAAATTTTTAAAAATGTTTTTATTGATATATATTATATATTATCATATAATCATACAAGGTGAATAATCAATGGTTTACAATCTCATCATATGGCTGTGCATTTATCATCACTATTGAATTTTTTCTTTTTTATGAAAAATAACATATATGGAAAAAAGCAATCAATTTCAAAGCTACATTGCAACAATTAGTTGTAGTACAGATTTCAGAGTTTGGCATGGGTTACAATTCCAAAATTTTATATTTTTACTTCTAGCTGCCTTAAGATACTGGAAACTAAAATAAATATCTGCATAAATGATTCAGCAATCATACTCATTTGTTATAACCTACCTTCAGAGATGGCAAAGTTAATGCTGCCAAAAGTTAAACAGAGAAAGAAGAGTCACATTCTTTATTAGAGTAGTATGTGTGAAAATAAGCCCAGAATCATACAGTGTTCTCAAACATAATGACAATAGGAAAGCATGGAGTTAGAGTTAAACAGCTCACAGTGAGCATGCAGTAAGTGGCTATTGTATCAAGCAAAGGGAGCTGGTACTGCCTGGCTGTGTAACATGTGCCCCATGCATGACACAAAGAAAGTGAACAATGTTTTGACATAGGGGATGGCTTGCAGAGGATGTGAAAGGCATTTTTTAAATTAAAAAATTAATTGTTCACTACATTTTTTTTCTTTATTAGAGAAAATGTGGGTTTAGAGAATAATCATGAATAAAATATAGGATTCCATATGCCACCCTATTATTAACACCTTGCATTGGTGTGGAACATTTGTTATAATTGATGATAGCACATTAAAAATTTTTTTTTAATTGGCAAGCCAAAATAACTTACATACATGAACATTCTCAACATACAAACATTCCATACATGGTGTACAATCAATGGCTCACATATCATCACATAGTAGTGTATTCATCACCAGGACCATTTTTTAGAACATTTGATAGCACATTAAAAAAATTTTTGAAAATATAACAGAAAACAAGTGCAAACATTCTTAACATATGATCATTCCATTCTACATATATAATCAGTAATTCACAATATCATCACCTAGTTGCATATTCATCATCATGATCATTTCTTAGAACATTTGCATCAATTCAGAAAAAGAAATAAAAAGAAAAAAATTCCTACATACCATACCCCTTACCTCTCCCTTTCATTGATCACTAGCATTTCAATCTACTAAATTTATTTTAACA
The DNA here is from genome assembly GCA_004026745.1 of Myrmecophaga tridactyla. Lineage (NCBI taxonomy): Eukaryota > Metazoa > Chordata > Mammalia > Pilosa > Myrmecophagidae > Myrmecophaga > Myrmecophaga tridactyla. The sequence continues at coordinate 7,736 of PVIY010020814.1, forward strand.
TTTGTTCCCCCTATTTATTTTTATTCTATATGTTTTACTCATCTGTTGATAAGGTAGATAAAAGGAGCATCAGACACAAAGTTTTCACAGTCACACAGTCACATTGTGAGAGCTATATCAAATTTATACAAGCATCTTCAAGAAACATGGCTACTGGAACACAGCTCTACATTTTCAGGCCGTTCCCTCCAGCCTCTCCATTACATCTTGACTAACAAGGTGATGTCTATTTAATGAGTAAGAATAACCTCCAGGATAACCTTTCAGCTCTGTTTGGAATCACTTAGTCATTGACACTTTATTTTGTCTTCCCCCTTTTGGTTGAGAAAATTTTCTCAATCCCTTGATGCTGAGTCCCAGCTCATTCTAGGATTTCTGTCCCACTTTGCCAGGAAGGTCCACACCCCTGGGAGTCATGTCCCATGTACACAGGGGGAGGGCAGTGAGTTTGCTTGTTGTGTTGGCTGGAGAGAGAGACCACATCTGAGCAAAAAAGAGGTTCTCTTGGGGGTGACTCTTAGGCCTAATTCTAAATAGGCCTGACCTATTCTTTGGGGAGTTAAGTTTCATATGAACGACCCCCAAGATTGGGGACTCAGTCTATTGCTTTGGTTGTCCCCACTGCTTGTAAGAATCTCAAGAATTCTCCACTTGGGGAAGTTGAATTTTCCCCTTTTCTCACCATTCCCCCAAGGGGACTTTGCAAATACTTTTTTACTCACTGTTCAAATCTCTCTGGAATTTATTGGGGCATCACTCTGGACAAACCTACACAATCTTATGCCACATTCAAGGTTCCATGTACTTATGGTATTCAATTAAGCTGTTCACATATGAACAGCTTAATTGAACAGGGACTGCTCTAATGAAATATAAATTTTGTACCAAATAAACATTTTTTGCTTTAGTCTCACACATAAGTTAAAATTTTTAAATATTAACTACCATCTATTTTCAACACCCTGCAGTAATGACATTCCTTTGTTCTTCCTCATACAAAAACATTTTGAAATTTGTGCATTTAGTCACTATCATTATATAATCTTGGCATTCCTAGATTATGCCACCTCAGTCCATATCATCTATCTTTCTTTCTGATTTCATTTGTGCCCCCAGCCCTCCTCCCTCTATCATTCTCACGTTCAGCTTCATTCAGTGTTCTAACATTATTGTATTACAGTTAGGTAGTATTGTGCTATCCACTTCTTAGTTTTTACAATCAGTCCTGTTGCATAATCTGTATCCCTTCAGCTACAATTAACCAATCTTACCCTATTTATATCTCCTGATGGTCTCTGTTACCAGTGAAATTTTCCAAGTTTATTAACTAATGTTAGTTCATATCAGTGAGACCATACCGTATTTGTCCTTTTGTTTCTGGTTAATCTCACTCAGCATAATGTCCTTAAGGTCCATCCATGTTGTTACATACTTCATAACTTTATTCTGTCTTATAGCTGCATAATATCCCATTGTATGTATATATCACAGTTTGTTTAGCCACTCATCTGTTGATGGGCATTTTGGCTGCTTCCATCTCTTGGCAATTGTAAATAATGCTGCTATAAACATTGGTGTGCAAATGTCTGCTTATGTCCTTGCCCTTATGTCCCCTGAGTAGATACCTAGCAATGGTATTGCTGGGTCATATGGCAATTTCATACTTAGCTTCCTGAGGACCTGCCAAACTGCCTTCCACAGCGGTTGTACCATTTTACATTCCCACCAACAGTGGATAAGTGTACCTCTTTCTCCACATCCTCTCCAGCACTTGTTGTTCTCTGTTTTATTGATAATGGCCATTCTGGTGGGTGTGAGATGATATCTCATTGTGGTTTTGATTTGCATTTCCCTAATAGCCAGGGAAATTGGGCGTCTTTTCATGTGCCTTTTGGCCATTTGTATTTCTTCTTCTGATAAGTGTCTGTTTATGTCTTTTGCCCATTTATTAATTAGGTTGTTTGTCTTTTTTGTGTATATTATTCTGGATATTAAACCAGAATCTCTTTTTATATTCTGGATATTAAACCCTTACCTGATATGTGGCTTCCAAATATTGTCACCATTGTGTAGGCTGCCTTTTTACTTTCTTGACAGAGTTCTTCGATGCACAAAAGTGTTTATTGAGGAGTTTCCATTTCTCTATTTCTTTTCTCAGTGTTTGTCCTTTTGGTGTAAAGTCTAGGAAACTGACTCCTATTACAAGATTTATAAGATATTTCCCTACATTTTCTTCTAAAAGTTTCATGGTCTTAACCATAAGACTTTGATCCATTTTCAGTTAATTTTTGTAAAGGTTTTGAGATAAAGATTCTCTTTCATTCTTTTGTATATGGGTATCAAGTTCTCTAAGCACCATTTATTGAAGAGGCTGCTCTGTCTCAGGTAGGTTGGCTTCACTGCCTTATCAAAGATCAATTGTCCATAGATGAGAGGGTCTATATTTGAAGACTCAATTGATTCCATTGGTCAGTATATTTATCTTTATGCCAGTACCATGCTGTTTTGTCCACCGTAGGTTCATAATATACTTTAAAAGTAAGGTAGTGTGAGACCTCTTACTTCATTTTTCTTTCACAGAAGATTTTTAGCTATTCAGGGCACCCCTCCATTCCAAATAAATTTAGTTATTGGTTTTTCTATTTCTGCAAAGTAAGTTGTTGGGATTTTAATTGCTATTGCATTTAATCTACAAATCAACTTGGGTAGAATTGACATCTTAACTATATTTAGTCTTACACTCCATGAACATGATATGCCCTTCCATTTATTTAGGTCTTCCATGTTTCTTTTAGCAATTTCTTGTAGTTTTATGTGTATAGGTCTTTTGTGTCCTTAGTTAAATTTATTCCTAAATATTTCATTATTTTGGTTACTATTGTAAAGGAATTTTTTTTCTTCATTTCTTCCTTAGATTGTTCATTACTAGTATATAGAAACGCTACTGACTTGGGTGTGTTAATCTTGTACTCTGCCACTTTGCTGTAGTAACTTATTAGCTCTAGTAGCTTTGCTGTAGCTACACTGAATTCAATGTACAATTTCATGTCATCTGCAAACAGTGAAAGTTTTACTTTTTCCTTTCCAATTTGGATGCATTTTATTTCTTTTTCTTGTCTAATTGCTCTAGCTAGAATGTTCAGAACAATGTTGAATCACAATGGTGATAGTAGGCATCCTTCTCTTGTTACTGATTTTAGAGGGAAAGCTTTTGGTCTTTCTCCATTGAGGGTGATCTTAGCTATGGGTTTTTCATACATTCCCTTTATCATATTGAAGATGTTCCCCTCTATTCCTGTCCCTTGAAATGTTTTCAACAAGAAATGATGTTGAATTTTGTCAAATGCCTTTTTTGCATCAATTAAGATGATCATGTGGTTTTTCTGCTTTGATTTGTTGATATGGTGTATTACATTAATTGATTTTCTTGTGTTGAACCATCCTTGCACTTTTTTGTGTAAACCCCACTTTGTCATGGTGTATAATTCTTTTAATGTGGTGCTGGATTCGATTTGAAAGAATATTGTTGAGGATCTTTGCATCAATATTCATTAGAGATTTTGGTCTGTAGTTTTCTTTTCTTGTAGTATCTTTGTCTGGCTTTGGTATGAGGGTGATGTTGACCTCATAGAATCAATTAGGTAATTTTCCACCTCTTCAATTTTTTTGAAGAATTTGAGCAAGATTGGCACTAATTCTTTCTTGATTTTAGTTGCTATATTTTGAATGGATTTTTTCCTTAATTGACTCCTCAGTTAAGTCATTGCTTGTGTATAGAAGCATTACTGATTTTTGCACATTAATTTTATATCCTGCCAACTTGCTGAATTTATTAGCTCAAGTAACTTATTTTGTAGATTTCTCAGGGTTTTCCATGTATCATGTCACCTGCAAATAATGACAGTTTACTTCTTCTTTTCCAATTTGATGCCTTTTATTTCTTCTTTCTGCCTGTTTGCTCTAGCTAGAATGTCTGGTACAATGTTGGATAATAGTAGTGACAGAGGGCATCCTTGTCACATTCTCAATCTTAGCAGGAAAGCTTTCAGTCTCTCACCATTGAGCATGATGCTAACTGTGGGATTTCCATATATGTCCTTTATCATATTGAGAAAGCTACTTGTGATCCCTACCTTTGGAAGTGTTTTATCAGAAAAGGATTTTGAATTTTATTCAATGTTTTTTCAGCATCGATGGAGGTGATCATGTGATTTTTCCCTTTTGATTTGTTAATGTTACTGTACTACATCTATTGATTTTATTGGTTGAACCTTGCATTTCTCATATAAACTCCACTTGGACATGGTGTATAATTTTTTTAATGTGCTGTTGGGTTCAATTTGCTAGTATTTTGTTGAAAATTTTTGCATCTATGTTCATTAGGGATATTGGCCTGTAGTTTTCTTTCTTGTAGCATCTTTACCTGGCTTTGGTATTAAAGTGATGTTAGCTTCATAAAATGAGTTAGGTAGTGTTCCTTTCACCTCAATGTTTTTGAAAAGTTTAAGGAGGATTGGTGATAGTTCTTTTTTGAAATGTTTGATAAAATCCCCCTGTGAAGCCATCTTACCATGAGCTTTTCTTTGTAGGAAGATCGCTGATGACTCATTAAATCTCTTGTGATTGTTTTTTTGACATCTATTTCTTCTTGAGTAGCATTGCTTGTTCCCGTGTTTCCAGGAACTTGTCCATTTCACCTAAGTTTTCTAGTTTCTTGGCATATAGTTGTGATTAAAAAAAATATTTTCAGGGTCTTTGATAACAACACCTCTTCCATTTTTTATTTTCTGTATTCGCATCCTCTCTTTTTTTTCTTTGTCAGCTTTGCTAGTGGCCCATCAATTTTATAAAGCATTTGTTTGTCAAGGGATGGGAGATAAATCCAACAAAAAAGTACAGGGGCCTTCCATCTCAGTGAAATTTCTAGGTGTCCAGTGGTGCAGAGCATGCCAAGATATCTCTTCTAAGGTGAAGGATAAACTGTTGCATCTGGTCCCTCCTATGACCAAAAAGAGTCAGAACACCTTATCAACCACCTAGGATTTTGGAGAACATATTGCTCATTTGGGTGTACTATTCTGGCCCTTTTACCAAGTGGCCATTAAAGCTGCTAGTTTTCAGTAGAGACTGGATCAAAAGGAGGCTCTGTTACATCACCAGGCTGCTGTGCAAACTGCTTTGCCACTTGGGCCATGTGAAACAGCAGATACAATGGTGCTGAAAGTGTCAGTGGCAGATGAGGATGCTGTCTGGAGCATTTGGCAGGCCCCTAAAGGAGAATCACAATGCAGACACTTAGGATTTTGGAGCACAGCCTTATCATCTGCTGCAGATAACTACTCTCCTTTAAAGAAACAGCTTTTGGCCTGCTACTGGGCCTTAGTAGAGACTGAATGCTTAACCATGGGTCACCAAGTTACCATGAGACCTGAGTTGCCTATCATGAGCTGGGTGCTGTCTGACCCACAAGACATAAAGTTGGGCATGCACAGCAGCACTCCATTACAAAATGGAAATGGTATATTAGACATAGGACTTGAGCAGGTCCCGAAGGCACAAATAAGTTACATGAAGAAGTAGACCAAATGTCTATGGCCCCTATTTCTGCCTCATTACCTTCTCTTTCCCAGACCAGAACTATGGCTTCTTGGGGAGTTCCTTATACTCATTTGACTGAGGAAGAGGAAATTCAGACTTGGTTTGCAAATTGTTCTGCCCGATGTGCAGGGACCACTTGGAATTGAACAGCTGAAGCACAACAACCCCTTCCTGGGATGTCCTTAAAGAAAAGTGGTGAGAGGAAATCTTCCCAGTGGGAGGAACATTGAGCAGTGCACCTGGTGCAAATATACTCATGACAAAACAGGAAGGCAATAGTCATACAATCACAGTCCTTCAATTCTCTACTTGGTCTTGTGGTCATAGTTCATATTTAGCACTAACTTCCACTACCCATTCCATGTTCCCTTTACCTTCAGCAAGCACTTCAGCTGGCCATGGCTTTTCATCAGATGGGGTGCATTCACCAGGAGAAGTGCATTCTGCTTAGGAGAACTGGCCAGAGGTACATTTATATACTGAATAATGGGCTGTTCCTCATGGTTTGGCTGGATGGTCAGGGACTTGGAAGGAGCATGATTATAAAATAAGTAACAAAGAGGTCTGTGGAAGAGGTCTGTGGATAGACATTTCTGAGTGGGCAAAGAAATTGAAGATATTTGTGTCACATGTGAAGGCTCACCAGAAGATAACTTCAGTAGAGGAAGGTTTTAATAATCAAGTGGCTAAGAAGACCTGTCCTGTGGGTACAAGTCATCCTGTTTCTTCAGCCACAACTGCCATTGTCCAATGGGCTCATGAACAAAGTGGGCATGGTAGTAAGGATGGAGGTTATGCATGGGCTCAGTGTCATGGACTTCCACTCACCAAGGCAGACCTGACTAAGGCCACTGATGAGTTCCCAATATGCCAGCAACAGACACCCACACTTAGTCTCTGATATGGCATCATTCCCTGAGGTGATCAACTAGTTACCTGGTGGAAGTTTGATTACATTGGATCATTTCCGTTGTGGAAGGGCAGCAATTTTTTTCTAATGGAATAGACACAAACTCTAGATATGGTTTTGCATTTCATGTATGCAATACTTCTACAAAAACTGCCATCTGTGGACTTATAGATGCCTTATCCACCATCATGTTATTTCACACAGCATTGCTTCTGACCAAGAACCCACTTCATAGCAAGTCAAGTGCGGGAATGGCACATGTTCATGGAACATTTCTTATGATGTTCCCTATCATCTAGAGACAGCTGGGTTGATAGAATGGTGGAATGGCCTTTTGAAGATGCAATTATGGTGCCAACTAGGTGGCAATATCTTGCAGGGCTGGAACAATGTTCTCCTGGAGGCTGTGTATGCTCTGAATCAGCCTCCACTCTCTGGTGCTGTTTCTACCACAACCAGGATTCATGGGTCCAGGAATTAAGGGGCAGAAATGGGAATGGCACCACTCACTATCATTCAATGATCCCATAGGAAAATTTTTGCTTCTTGCCCTTGAGATCTTATGCTCTTCTGCTCTACTGATCTTATTTCCAAACAAGAATGATTCCATTGAACTGGAAGTTAAAACTGCCACCTGGCCACTTTGGGCTTCTCATACCACTGTACCAACAGGCATGAAAGGGGATTACTACTCTGTTTGGGGTGATTGATCCTGACAATCAAGGGAAAATAGGATTGCAACTACACAGTAGAGGTAAAGAAAAATTTTCTTGGAATATAGGAGATCCCCTAAGGCATCTGTTAGTAGTATCATGCCCAGTGTTTAAAGTCAATGGAAAACTGGAACAATCCAATCCAGCCAGGACTGCCAGTGGCCCAGAAACTTCAGGAATTAAAGTCTGAGTCACCCCACCTGATGAAAAGCCATGGCCAGCTGAAGTGCTTGCTGAAAGTAAAAGGAACATGGAATGGGTAATGGAAGTTAGTGGTAGATGTGAACTATGACTGCATGACCAAGTAGAGAATTGAAGGACTGTGATTGTATGACTATTTCCTTCTTGTTTTGCCATGGGTATGTTTGTATTTGTACATAGGCAAATATCTCGTTTCCTCTTATCATATGACAGAAGTTATATTGTTCATGTTATATTATTTAAGTCATAGGATATGGAATTTAAGAGTGAATGTTACCTAAGGACTTGCACCCTAATCTGGAGAGATGTAGTGCATTTCCATTTGTACACAGGAGAGTTGAGTATTGTTAGGGGAAACATATGTCTGTTATCGTGTTCTATATGGAAATTAGGTGTGTTTCAAGGTTATGTGAATAGCTGCCAAGTTGACAAGGAGTGGACTGTGATAATTAGATTCTGATGTGAACTTGGCCAAGAGATTATGCTTAGTTGTCTGGTCAGTCAGGCACTGGCCTGACCATTGCTGCAAGGATATTTTGTGGCTGGTTGATAAACTGGAAGGCTGGTGTATTAAACCATCAGTCAGTTAATTGCATCCGTGGTTGATTACATCTGTGATCAACTAAGGTGCATTTCCCACAGTGAGATAATCCAATCAGTGGAGGCTATTTAAGGAAGAAGAGACTTTCACTCCCTTTTCAGTCAGCAAGCCTCTACTGTGAAGTTCATCCAGACTCTTCACTGGAGCCTTCATTCACAGCCTGCCCTACAGATTTTGGACTCTTCCATTCCCATGGTTGCTTGAGACATCTTTATAAATCTCAATTTAGCTCTCTTCTGCTGGTTTTTTTTTCTCTAGAGAACCCTGACTAGCACAGTAACCTTCCTAACTTTACTAAATTCTGAAAATATTTGTTTATATATTATCATTTTTTACATACCCAAACATGTTCTCAGGACATAGTTTTCTTCTCCTTAACCTATTTTCTTCTCTAGCTTACTGCTTTAAGTTCTCCACTATATATTAAATAGCAGTGATGAGAGAGAATATCTTCTCCTTGGTCTCAATGCATGGTAAAGCATTTAGTCTTTCAACATTATACATGATTGAGTTGTAGCATTCTGAGAAGCCATCCTTGCCTGGCTTCAAATTTATAGGCAAACCATTCAGTTTTTCAATATTTCTTAAGGTCTGAGTTGTAATGGTGAGAACAGACATAATTCTCATGGTCACAATTTCAGTAGGAAAACACCCAGTCTTTTGAAATTATACATCTTGTGAGCTTGGAGGCTTACATGCATGCTCAGAATAAAAATTCTTACAAATATAATGTTTTCATGATCTGGTCTTCCACAACTGTTCCATCATAATGGCAGTGTCATTAGGTCTTGTAGGTTTGGGAATTGTAATCCTTCTTTGAATACTAACAAGACATGATTCTTGCAGTGAGTTCTTACTGGCACTCCCTAATGGACCGTGTGTTAATTAGATTCAGTTGTCAACTTGGCCAGGTGAGCATACCTAGTCTTGTTGCTGCAGACATAAGCCAACAGTACGTGAACCTCATCTGTTGCCAATTACATCTGCAGTCAGCTAGGAGGCGTGTCTGCTGCAATGAGTGACGTTTGGCTTAATTGGCTGGTACTTAAATGAGAGGACGCAACGTAGCACAGCCTAAGCAGCTCAGCATTCCTCATCTCAGCACTTGCAGCTCAGCCCAGGCCTTTGGAGATGGAGAAAGAAGTCACCCCGGGGAAAGTTGATGGAACCCAGGGGCCTGGAGAGAAGACCAGCAGAGACCATCCTGTGCCTTCCACGTAAGAAAGAACCTCAGTGGAAAGTTAGCTGCCTTTCCTCTGAAGAACCAACAAAATAAATCCCCTTTTATTAAAAGCCAATCTGTCTCTGGTGTGTTGCATTCCGGCAGCTAGCAAACTAGAACAGACCGTTAGTGAAGTATAATGAGAACCACCTGGATTTCTGGTTGCCTCAGTGATCTGAGTGCAGGACCCTCCCACCAACTGAAGAAGTCTCTGCTCTCTCTGATGAAGTATCATTCTCTACTATTCAGCTACTAGGCAGACATACCTGCTTTAACTTCAACTGTTTAACCACTGGCCTAAAGATGACCATCACTGACTGACTCATTAGAACTACCCAATGTGCTGTCCCAACCAGACATATTCATTTACCCTAGAAGCCACCAAAATTAAAGATTTCACACATTCTTGAATCCCCAAACCTACAGCATTTCTATAACTGACCTCCATAACTCAGTCCTCATACACACAATCTTTTGTTTAAATCCATTGGGCTGGTTTGAAACTGGCATGTACCCCAGAAAAGCCATGTTCTTTAACATTCACTCAATATTTCTGGGTATTATCTTTTATATTGTTCCCATAGACATGTGACCCACCAAAGTGTAGGTGGTAACTTTTGGTTAGATGGTGTTCTAGTTTACTAGCTGTTGGAATGTGATACACCAAAAATGGAGCAGCTTTTAAAAGGAGGAATTTATTAAGTTGCTAGTTTAGAGTTCTAAATCCATGAAAATGTCCCAATTAAAGTAAGCCTTAAAAAAATGTCCAAATTAAGACACCAGCAAGAAGTTACTTTCAGTCAAGAGAGGCTGGTGAAGTTCAGGGTTTCTCTCTCAACCATAAAGGCACATGGCAAACATGGAGACATCTGCTAGCTTCCTCTCCAGGCCTCTTGCTTCAAGAAGCTCCCCTGGGGATGCTCTCCTTTTTCAGCTCCAAAGGTCTCTGGCTGCATGGGCTCTCATGGTTCTCATGGCTCTCTCTGGCTCTAAAAAAGGACTCACTCCAAAATGTTTCCCCTTTTAAGTGATTCCAGTAAACTAATCGAGAACCACCTGGAATGGGTGGAGTCACAACTTAACGGAAGCCATCTAATCAAAAGTTAATACCCACAATTGAGCCAGCACTTCTCCATGCAGATAATCTAATCAAGTCCATTCTTGTCTCTATATCCATAATATGACATCAAACATACATGGCCACACACAAAGACCCACCCACTCCCTGAGCACACAGATATAGTGAAAACACATACATGCAGACACACATAGAGTTTCTAAATGAGTACACACAAAACCTGAAAATACACACATATACTTTGATTATCACACATCCATACAGACCACCACACTGATGACCACAATTAAGTACTCTTTATTAGACCTTGTCCACATGAAATGATAAAACCCAGATAAAATTGTCAAAAAAAAACATTTTGAAGGCATGGGAGAACAACTAATATATATAGTATTTGTAGATGCTTGAGAAAAGCAGAAGCACAATGATGTGAGTGCCAAGTCTACTTGGCTTTTCTGCTGAAGCATTTGACATTTTCAGAGTGAGATTAAAAAGTCCCAGTAAGAAGAGGCAGCCTTTCTGGGCTGAGGACAAATGGGATGACATTTTTGTGAACAAAATATAGGAACAACTGATTCCAGATAAGATGAGGTGGTAAGTGCAAGATAAGTAAATAAATAATGATTCACTAAAATATGCATGCTTTAAGGACAAGTGCATTATGCAAACAGAAAAAAATGACATGAATGAAGGTTTCAGAAATGGAAGAGAACTTGTGAGGCAGGGAGAGATCTCCAAACATTTCTACACATGGAAGAATTTGCTTTGTGTAGACAGGCAGAAAATCATAGGAAGAAAGACACGACATAGGCAATAAAACAAGCAGATGAACAGGTAGACTTTTAGCACGCCAAGGTTAGAAACCTAAAAAATCCCCAAACTCCTGATGGTTTTCTCCACATGGACACACAAGGATGGCAGCATCATATCTCCTGGAGTTCCATGGTTCTATAGAGATAACATATTACTAAAGGAATCTGTCTGCAATAAATTCACAAGAAAATGACCTTAAAGACAATTAGATTTGATTGACTGCAATCAAAACTGTAATGCAGTCAGAGTGCAGTTCAATTTCTGAAAGGGAGAAAGTGATAAGTCCTACCATTCACATAGCAACCCTTTTTTGGGAAATTGACATCATCTCCAATTTTTCGAGCAGTTTTATTGAGATATATTCACAAGTCATATAATCCATTCAAAGTATATAATCAATGGTTCACACTGTTATGGCATAATTGTGTATTCAGTACCACAATCAGATTTAGAACATTTTCATTATCCCATGTATTAGTTTGCAAGCTGCTAGGATATGATATACCAGAACTGGAACAGCTTTTAAAAAGGAGAATTTAATAAGTTACAAGTTTACAGTTATAAGCCTATAAAAATGTCCAAATTAAGGCATCCAGGTAAAAATGCCTTAATTCAGGAAGGCTGATGAGTCAGGAACATCTCTGTCGGCTGGGTAGTCATGTGGCTGGCATCTCCTGTTCCCTTGCTCCTGTGCTCTACTGCTTTCAGCCTCTGTTCCTGTGGGGGCTCCTCACTTTACTTCTGTAGAGCTGGCTTTCATCGCTTGGCTTCCCTTAGTCTCTCCAGGTTCTGGCTTGCCTAACATCTCATGGCAATGTCTGCTGGGCTCCAAGCATCTCCAAATATCTGTGTTTTCATTCTCCACATGTCTGCATCTGTATCAGCTCTGCTGTGAAGTTTCTGATGGCTCTGAGGTTTTTGATATTTCTGGCTCTCTACAAAATGTTTCCCCTTTTAAAGGATTCCAGTAAACTAATCAAGACCCACCATTTCCACTTAATCAAAGGTCACACCCACAATTGGGTGAGTCACATGTCCATGGATAAAATCTAATTAAAAGCTTCCAACATACATTCTTGAACCAGGAGTAAAAGAAATGGCTGCCTCCACAAGACTGAATCAGGATTAAAACATGGCTTTTCTGGGGTAAATAATATTTTCAAACCAGCACACTCCACAAAACAATATTATATAAAATTGAGAAAATGATTAAAACATATGAAAAGATGGCAAAGTACAATAGAACAAGGATGTGGCAAACTACATTACATACCTCCTACCACAAGATTTTAAAGGTATCTCTCTACATTTTCTTCTGAGAGTTTTATGGTCTTAGCTCTAATGTTTAGGTCTTGGATCTATTTTGTAATTTTTATATAAGATGCAAGATAAGGATCCTTTTTCATTCCTTTGAATGTGGATATCCTGTTCTTCTAGCACTATTTGCTGAAAAGGCTGTTCTGTCTCAGTTGAGTGGACTTGGCTGCCTTGTCAAAAATCTATTGGCATATACTCTTCATAGTACCCTCTTATGATCTTTTTTTGTATCTTCAGGATCTGTGGTGTTACCCCTATCTCATTTCTGATTTTATTTGCACCTTCTCTCCTTTTTACTTTGTCACTCTAAGGATTTATTGATCTTATTAATCTTCTCAAAGAACCAGCTTTTGGTTTTTATTGATTCTGTTGTTTTGTTCTCCACTTCATTTATTTCTGCCTTAATCTTTATTTCTTTCCTTCTTCTTGCTTTGGGATTTGGTTGCTGCTCTTTCTCTAGTTTCTTCAGTTGTTTAGTTAGGCCTTTGGCTTTGGCTTTCTTCTTATTTAATGTAGGCATTTAGGGATATAAATTTCCCTCACAACATCACCTTCACTGACCCCCATAATTTTTTTTCTTTTCTTTTTTAATTAACTTAAATTTTTTTTAAATACCAAAAAAAAACCACACCAAATGCAAACATTTGTAACTTTTGATCATTCCATTCTACATATATAATCAGTAATTCAATATATCATCACATAGTTGTGTATTCATCATCATGATCATGTCTTGGAACATTCACATCTATTCAGAAAAAGAAATAAAAAGAAAACAGAAAAAAATTCATACATACCGTACTTCCCACCCTTCCCCCTCACTGATCACCAGCATTTCACTCTAAATTTATTTTAACATCTGTTCCCATTATTCATTTTTATTCCATATGTTTTACTCAATTGACCCCCATGAGTTTTGATATGCTGTTATTGTTTTCATTTGCCTCAAGATATTTACTGATTTCTCTTGCACTTTCTTCAGCCTACTGATTGCTTAAGAGTGTTTCTTTTAACCTTCACGTATTTATGACTTTTCAGTTTCTCCACCTGTATTGATTTTCAGCTTTATTCATTCCAGTCAGAAAAAGTGCTTTGCATAATTTCAATTTTTTAAGTTTTTAAAGACCTGTTTTGTTCCCCAGTATGTGGTCTATCCTGAAGAATCTCCCATGAGCATTTGAGAAGAATGTATATCCTGCTGTTTTGGGGTGCAATATTCTATATAGGTCTGTTACATCTAATTCATTTATCATATTATTTAGGTTCACTGTTTCCTTATCTAAACATCCTGTTTAGATGTTCCATATACTGAGGACAGCGGTTTGTTGAAGTCTCCCATTATTATTGTAGAGATCTCTCTTACTTCTCAGTTTTGCCAGTGTGTGTTTCATGTACTTTGGGGCACCTTGATTAGGAGCATAAATATTTATTGATTTCAGTTTTTCTTTGTGAATTGCCTCTTTTATTAATAAATAGTGTCTTTCCTTGTCTCATAACATTTTTCCATTTTAAAGCCTATGTTGTCTGATATTAGTATAGCGACTCCAGGTTTGTGTGAGTGTGTGTGTGTGTGTGTGTTGATTATTGCTTGCATGGAATATCTTTTTCCATCCTTTCACTTTTAACTTATTTGTATCTTTGGTCTTAAACATTGCTTATCATCAGCATAGAGATGGATCATATTTTTTATCCATTATGCCAATCTGTGTCTTTTGACTGAGCTTTAATCCATTAGCATTCAATGTAATTACTGTAAAGGTAGTACTTATTTCAACCAAAGCACAAGGAATAAAAGAAAAAATAGATAAATGGGACCTCCTCAAGGCTGAATATTTCTATGTGCTGGGGAACTTTTTTAAGAAAGTCAAGAGACAGTCTACTCAGGGGGAGAAAATATTTGGAAAGCACATATCCAATAGGAGTTTAATATCCAGAATATATAAGGAAATCCTACAATTCAAGAACAAATAGACAAACAATCCAATTAATAAATGGTCAAAGACATGAATAGACTCTTTTCCAAATAAGAAATACAAAATGGCACAAAAGGGTATGCAAAGATCCTCAGCTTCACTAACTGCTTTGAAGTTGTTATGTATCCCAGAAAAGTAAAAATTCTTTTAATCCATTTCTGTGGGTGCAGACCTGTTGTAGGTGGGAACTTTTCATTAATTTTTTTTTCAATTGACATGTGACCCACACCATTTAAGGTGGGTCTTAATCCTTTTCCTGGAATCCTTTATGAGAGGATAAAAGACAGGAAAAGCTGAGAGAGCTCAGATAAGTCCCAGAGAAGCTGAGAGACAAGGACACACCCACAGAAGCTATGTGAGGAAGTCGCTGAAACCAAAAGTTGAAAGTAATGAAATCTGGGACAGAAATACCAGAAAACACTGGCCATGTGCCTTGCCATATGACAGAGGTGTCCCAGATGCCAATAGCCTTTCTTCAGAGAAGGTATTACCCTGTTGATGCCTTAATTTGAATTGAAAATTTGTAAACTAATAAATCTCCACTGTAAAAGCTAACTACAATCTGGAAGCTTTAGCAAACTAAATCAGTAGTTATTAGGGAAAATGCAAATCAAAACAATGATGTGATACCATTTTATGCCTACTAGAATGGCTATTATTTAAAAAAAAAGCAAAGTACAAGTGCTAGAGAGTGATCCTGCAGGCGATGTTATTTCTAATAGCAGGGGCAACCTGAAACAGCACTACAAAGGAGAAACACGTCACTTAGTGGGAAGATGATTTATTGTGAGTGCATAAGCAATGAACTGGGGGAATCTTCCTAAAACTATTTTGAAGTGAATACATGAGTAAGGATTTTTATAAAGGAAAGGGGGTAGGGGTCAAAAATTAAATAATGGTCATATGATGCATTTTTGTCAGTTCAGCATGATGTTGGACCTTTATGAAGAAGGCACAGGCAAATTTCTCAATCCTGTGTTGTCTCAAGCGCATCTTCTTGTTCCAGTTTCAGCAATTCATCAATTATAGTTTAAACTTAGGTATTCATGTGCAAGTTTCCACATGCAGAGCCTTCAGGACTCTTTTTAAACTCACTGCTCAGGAATGTCAAAGATTTTTTCCTTTCAGTCACTGCTAATCTACTGGATACACGTGCTGTTAATGTCATTCTATCTGATTTACTTAAAGATGTTATCTTATCCCTTTAAGCAGAACTGAGATGAACCATTTAATGTCCCTCTGGGAATTAAGCACAAAGAGTAACAGGCTATTTTATGCCTATCAAGTCCTCCCTTGTACTTGCACTCTTCTTATTCTTAAGAAGGTATATTTTGTGAGCATTCCTCATGTAAAGAAAATGGGCAAAGTTCTAATTTTCTATAGTTACTTCTTTCTGATCATGGACAAAGAAAACATAATTTTTGAGGATGCTCTGGACATAAACTTACAAAGACAATATAGGAAGCAACAAGTCAAGCATATGGCAAGCAAAATAAAGGTAGTGCTCAAGAGAGTCATAAAGAACAGTAAAATTAGGTATTTGCCACTTTAGGGGATATGTGTTGTTAACAGTTATTATCCAATTACTCCAGTTAACTAAAGACAGTGTAAGACTATTCCATGGGAGCCTAGAGCTACTTGAAACTGGTACATATCTGCATGCTCAGATACTGCCAGTCTGGTTGTGGAGTGCTGCTATGTTTGCAGCTGAATCAAGGAGGACAGATGAATTTAGATGAAGCAGGAAAGAAGCCTAGAGACTCAAACACAAATGTTTGGTGGGTAATCAAATGAAAAGGTCTATTCCTGTGAACAAAATTACCATAGAACTTTGTCATATAGAGTCTAGGATATCTTGCCAATAATAGGAAGGTGTTAGGCTTACAAGAACACACATGCTGTCTCTCCGTAGGAGGAAGCGTTAGTGACTATTGAATTTTTAGGCTCTAACCACATAGCTCTGGCTATTATTTCCTCAGCAGATATATTTTTTGTGCATCCTTTATATTGTAGGATTGTCAGTCCTCTTGAGAATAGGAAGATTGGCTTTAGGCTTCCATTGGCCTGTCCCATGGTACTCTCTGGTACTATGCAACAGAGCCAGTTTGGAGGGAGTATTCATCAAAGATCTAAGGCGATGGAGACTTTCCAGTAGGCAGAGCTATAGATAGAAAATCAATTTCTTTTTCTTAAGGGTGCCCCCCTGAATTAAGACTAATTATCCAAGTTACACCTTAAAGGAGACATAGTTAACACTAACAAAAATTATGAAGACAAAACACTGATAGTAGCAAAGTGTTCTTAACTAATTTGGGGACATGACCAGAAGGTATGGCTGATACTTTTATAGTTTTGGAGGCCTTGCTAATAACTCAAAATGGGGAAACACTATGTGCAGCATTTAGAGAGTGGTTTAAATATGCATGCACTTTAGTTAAAACAGAGGTTTAAATTCTTCTTCATAGTTTTACTGGGGCTATGTTAGCTGCTTCTGCAACATATAACTTTTTTAAAAAAACTTAAACCTATGGTTGGCAACCTTATCTTTTTTTCTAATATTATGCAGCTCATTAACATACTTAAGTTACCAAAATGATTCTGGAAACTGTTTTAAAGCAAACATCTTACAACATACGACTACCATCAAAATCAAATTTATCCCAATAATGCTAAATACTTAAAACAGTCAATGTATTTTCCTTTCTTTGCATGGGCAGGCACCAGGATAGTCAATGAATTTTTGAAACATTAATATACAATCTTTTTATGACCACTATAAAATTCTGAAAAAGTTTGAAAATAAGTTACTTCATCCCATTTGTGATTCTTTTTACAAAACAAATTTAATTGCTAGATATTAATGTCTAAAGTCCCATTCTTAGGCTATTTTTCACCATCATCTAATTTATACTGTGGTAAGGCAGCATTACAATAGAAAATCAACTTCTTTTTCTTAAGGGTGCCCCTCTGAATTTAGACTAATTATCCAAGTTACACCTTAAAGGAAGATATCATTGACATATCTTGAAAGTTTCCAATGGCTAGGCAACACTAACAAAAATCATTGACAGGAGTTCTGCAAAGTCGACAGGTTCTTCAATTCAAAAGCAAAAAACACAAATACACAAAGCCAAAAGAATTAGAAATCTGAGGTCACAAATAGTGGGGGTCAAATCCACCAAGTTTGTATTTACAAGCTCAGGTCAATTCAAAAGCCCCCCTGGCATAAGCAGACTGCCAAAGTGAAAGTGAACAAAGATCAGAAAAGAAGATATCATACACTTACTTAGCACAGGGAAAGTCCTATCTTTAAAATCATTTTCACACAAATCTGTCTAGTGTCTGCCTAAGGCAGAAGACTTGCTCAGAACTTCTAGCTCTGGTATTCCAGAGAAATCACTAGGTAGCTGCTAGGCATGTAACTGAGGGTCCTGGGGAAGCCCCAGGGACAGCAGACATGGAACAGGGCTGCATCTCAGAGCTGGAGGGTCTTGGTCGAGTCACCAAATTGACACCCCAAGCACAGCTATTTCTAATAGCAAGGCCCACCCAATCCAGAATTACAAAGGAGAAACATGTCTCTTAGAGGGAAGGTGATTTATTGTAAGTGCACAAACAAGAAACAGGAAAATCTGCCTAAACCTAGTTCGAAGTGAGGATGTAAGTGTTTTGGTTTGTTAAAGACTTCCAGAATGCCATATACCAGAAATGGAACAGCTTTTTAAAAAGGAATTCATTAAGTTGCAAGTTTACAGTTCTAGGGCCATAAAAATGTCCAAACTAAGGCATTTGAAGAAAGATACCTTGAATCAAGAAAGGGCTGATGACATTGGGGTTTCTCTGTCAGCTGGGAAGGCACAAGGCAATGTCTGCTAGCTTTCTCTCCTGGCTTCTCATTTCAAACAGCTTTCCCAGAGTTGCTTTCTTCCTGCATCTCTAAAGGTCTCTGAGTGTGTTAGCTCTGAAAGCTTTTTCCAAAAATGTCTCCCTCTTAAAAGAATCTAGTAAGTGACCCACCTTGAATAATCGGAGGCACATCTCCATGGAAACCACCTAATCAACAGGTCCCATCCACAACTGGGTGGGTCACATCTCCATAGAAACCACTTAATCAAAAAGATCCCACTCAACAGAGTCAAATCAGAATTAAAGAACATGGCCTTTCTGGGGTACACAACAGTTTCAAACTAGCACAATTAGTTAGGAGTTTTATAGGCAAAGGAAAGAGGGGAGGTGTCAAAAAGTAAGTAATGGTGACATGATACTTTCTTGTCAGGTCAGTGATGATGGTGAATCTTTCTAAGAAAGGCATGGGCAAATTTCTCAATCCCATGTTGATTCACACATGTTCTGTTGCCCCAGTTTCAGTGATTCATCAACTAAGGTTTAAATATACTTAGGGCCTGTTGCTCCAGTTTCGGTGATCCATCAACATTAGTTTAAATATGCTTAGATACTGATATGTGTGCTGGCTTGAAAATATTAAGTACCCCAGAAGAGCCATATTTTAGTCCTGATTTAATCTTGTGGAGGCAGCCATTTCTTTTAATCCTGGTTCAAGAATGTATGTTGGAAGCTTTTGATTAGATTATCTCCATAGAAATGTTACACACCAAACTGTGGGTGTGACCTTTTGATTAGATGGAAATGTGACTCCATGCATTCAAGTTGGGTCTTGATTAGTTTTCTAGAATCCTAGAAAGGAAGAAACATTTTGGAGAAATCCAGGAAGTGACAGAGCCAATAGGAACTTCAGAGCATAGCTGAAACAGATGCCCACATTTAGACACAGATGTTTGGAGATGCTTGGAGCCCAGCTGACATTGCCATGAGATGTTAAGCAAGCCAGAACCTGGAGAGAGCCAAGGGAAGCCAAGAGGCAAAAGCCAGACCTGGAGAAGCAAAGTGAGGAACCCCCACAAGAACAGAGGCTGAAAGCAATGGGGCCCAGAAGCAAGGAACTAGCAGATGCCAACCACGTGACTACCCAGCTGACAGAGCTGTTCCTGACCTATTGGCCTTCCTTGAATTAAAGTATCTTTCCTTGGATGCTTTAGTTTGGAAATTTTTTCAGGCTTAGAAGTATAAACTTATAACTTATTGAATCCCCCTTTTTAAAAGCTGATCTAGTTCTTGTATATTGCATTCCAGCAGCTTGCAAACTAACTCAATGTGCAAGCTCCAATGTGTAGACTTCATGGCTCTTTTTTAACTGACTGCTAAGTAATGTCAAATATTTGTTTGTTGAAGAGGAATTCACTGATCTACTGGTGGCAGGTGCTCTTGATGCCATCCTATCTGGTTTGTTTTAAGATGTTATGCTATCCCTGCAAGGAGAACTGAGACAGTTTGGTTAATGTACCCATGAGAAATGAGTACAAAAAGTAATAGGCTATTTTCCAGCTATCAAGAGGATGTGGAGAAATAGGTACACTTATTCACTGCTGATAGGAATTCAGAAAGATGCAACTTTGGAAGTCAGTTTGGTGGCTCCCTTAGTATTAAATTGCCACATGATCTGGAAATCCCATTACTAAGTATATACACAGACGATCTGAAAGAACAGACATATACAGAGATGGGCACACCAATGTTTATAGTGGCATTATCATGATTGCCATGGATGGAAATAATCCAAATGTCCATCAACTGATTAGTGGATAAACAAACCATGGAAAACACACAATGGAATATTATGCAGCCATAGTAGGAATGAAAGTATAATCTAGGCAATGTGGATGAACTTTGAGGACATTATGTTGAATGATACAAGCAAGGAACAAAAGGACAAATATTGTATGGTCTCACTAATATGAACTAACTATAATGAACAAACTCTAGGAGTTAAATTCAAGAGCATAGATTATTAGGAGATAGAAAGAGAGTAGATATTGGGCAATTGATACTTAAGGAGTACAGAATGTTTAATGAGATTGATTGCAAATGTTCAGAAACAGCACAATACTGTTTGTGATGGTAGCATAATACCCTAAGTGTAATTAACAAAGTTCAGTTTGAGTATGGTTAAAGGAGGAAGGACAGGGTTATGTATGTCACTAGGAGGGAAGCTAGAGACAAAACCAGGGCTGTATAATTTAGTGAAACCTAGAGTCAACTATGACAGTTGCTAATTGCACAAATATAAGAACTTACATGAACTAGAGCAAATATATGTCACTATTACAAGGTGAGAATAATAAGGTGGTACATGAGAAAAATTAATGCAAACTAAGGTCTATAGTTAATAGTAGCTGTGATATTCTTTCATTATTTGTAATGAAGGCACTAAACCAACTTGCCTATCACTATAGAAATGTCAATGATTGAGGGATATAAGGGGTATGAGGTTTTTGGGGGGGAAGAAATGAGAATGTTCTGATTGTGGTGGTGAATGCATA
This sequence comes from Myrmecophaga tridactyla, assembly GCA_004026745.1. NCBI lineage: Eukaryota > Metazoa > Chordata > Mammalia > Pilosa > Myrmecophagidae > Myrmecophaga > Myrmecophaga tridactyla. The sequence continues at coordinate 28,560 of PVIY010020814.1, forward strand.
ACTATGGATTATACCAAGAGCCATTGGTTGTACACTCAGGATGGATTGTATGGTGTATGAATAAAACTATTATAAAACAAGAGACATTACACATAAAAGCAAAGATTATTGAACTTGGGTATCTATTAATATGAAATATTCAAACAAAAACACATAAATAAATGGGCATGGATGAGGAATTAAGTATAAACTTCAAGGTTTTCATTTTCCAGCATCTGAGAAACAAGGATAATTATCAATTATAAATGAGTAGAAAGAACAGGATTTTTCTTGACATCATGTTAGTAAAGAGATATCAACCATTTTCTTTCCTAGACTTCTGAACTCATGTATAGGAGGGGCTGGGAGTCACTCCTAGGGGGCATTTGATGATTCCTAAGCTTTACTTCTGGTAAATATACATTAAATCAGATACTCGTGACTTCTGTTTTCTTGGTGTTGTGTGACAATGTTCTGCTTATCTTCACAGGAGCATTTCTTAGTTCTATGTAAATTAGTATAAGGATTTAAGGCATTTTATAACTTGGACACTCTTCACAACTTCAGTATACTTCCACATCCTTGCTTTATAATGTTTTGTTGACACTAGCCCTTCTCTAACAAAATTCTACTATATGGAATGATACACTGCCCAATTCTAGATTCTGACAAATTTTCATGCCCTTGTATGCACAATTTTCCAGGGCGCAAATGTTTTTTCTTTTCTTTAAATATTTTTATTTATTTATTAAGTCTTAATGCCAATATTAAATGGCATCTAAAAGGGAGAGTTTATGTAAGTCAGACTTCTGAAGTATGTTTTTTTCCATGTTTGTCTACATCCCATGTATGTACATATATGTTGTAATATTAAGATAATAGTAAGCTATAACTCTGTTTTCTATATTTCAGTTTATATTCAAATTTATTTTCTGACTTGCAAAAATATTTGTTTAAAGCTACATAAAAATCTAGGACTCAGTCAACTTATTAGATTTTTTAGTAATGACGTTTGTTGCTTCCATATGTGCAAATAATAATCTATTGAGTTGAATCTAATTTTACATTATTACAAAATTCTTCATTAAACATTCCCAGGTCACTTCACAATCCTACATTACTTTACTACATATTTTCAATCAAAGATTTTTCAAAATTTTGGATTCTTTGATGAACTGGGTACCTATAGATTGTATTATTTTCAGTCTGCATTTTCTGATGTGAAATCTAGCTGATGGTTTTTACCTATTTCACCCTCAGGAACGTTTCTGCTTCAGTGAAGCAACATTAATGCTACTAGGAATTGAGTGTTCACTGAAGATTTTCCTTCATTTATGATCCCAAGTGTGTTTTAAATTACTACATGTCCAACAAATGAGAATTACTGCATGTCCTACAAATGAAGTATGAATAAATGATTTATAATGATTCTGATTGAATGACTTTTCCAGCATGAATTATCCAGCTCCCTCTAGGGGTTCTGTACTTCCAATAAAGACTTTTCATGATAATTTTTGGTGCTTTTCCTTATACTGAATTTTCTTTCATACACCAAGGTTTGTCCTTGACTAAATGGTTGTACACATGGACTACAAGCCTTATGTTTCTCTCCTGTTGTGTTCATTCATTTTTTTAAAGGTTAATATAAATTTAGGCATTCCCACACTGATTACAGAGGTGGAATTTCTCTGGTTTGTTCATGTCTTAGAGTATTAGTGAAGACTTCTACATTTCTATATATATAGTGTTAGTTCACAAATTTTCTATACCATCAAACCATCAGCAGAAGGTTTTGCTACACAGATGACATTTGTATGGATTTTTTTTAAAGTATGAAATCACTTACAATAGCTTAAGTAGCAGAGATGACAACAAACTTCCTTGTTGACTACAAACATAGCATTTCTTCAATTTGAGTTCTGTGGGGTGTTGAAGGTTAATTTTATGGCTGCAATCTCTTATATACAGAAAATTGTTACTGAGTACTGTCATACCATTTAAGGTCAAAACACTGTCTCATAACTTTCCATTTACATGCCTTTTAGAGGGCGTCCCTCAACTTGGAATTCCCTAGGATTGCTTAAGGTTACAAAAAAAATTTAGGTTTTCCTATTCATACAAACAGTCATACCATTTCTCTCAAGTGTGAGTCCTCTCATGTTGTTTAAGGCCAGAACAACGGGTGAAGGCTTTCCCACATAGATGGCATTCATATGGTTTTTCTCCAGTGTGAGTTCTCTCATGAACTCTAAGATGAGAACATGTAGTGTATGCTTTCCCACATAGGTGGCATTCATAGGGTTTCTCTCCAGTGTGAGTCCTCTCATGTTGTCTACGACCAGAACAAGCAGTGAATGCTTTCCCACATAGGTGACATTCAAAGGGTTTCTCTCTAGTGTGAGTCCTCTCATGTTGTCTAAGACCAGAAGAACGGGTGAAGCCTTTCCCACAGAGATGGCATTCATATGGTTTCTCTCCATTGTGAATTATCTCGTGTTGTTTAAGGTAAGAACGATGAGTGAAGGCTTTCCCACATATATGACATTCATAAGGTTTCTCTCCAGTATGAGTCTTTTCATGTTGTCTAAGGTGGGAACGATCAGTAAATGCTCTCCCACATACATGACATTCATAGGGTTTTTCTCCAGAGTGCGTTCTCTCATGGTTTCTAAGATAAGAACATGTCCTGAAGGCTTTCCCACATAAATGGCATTCATATGGTTTCTCTCCAGTGTGAATTCTCTCATGTAATCTAAGTGTAGAAGGCTGAGTGAAGGCTTTCCCACAGAGATGGCATTGATATGGTTTCTCTCCTGTATGAGTACTCTCATGTTGTCTAAGACCAGAACAATTGGTGAAGGCTTTCCCACAGAGATGACATTCATAGGGTTTCTCACCAGTATGTGTCCTCTCATGTTGTCTAAGGCTAGTGCAGTGGGTGAAGACTTTCCAACATAGATGGCATTCATAGGGTTTTTCTCCATTGTGAATTCTCTCATGTTGCCTAAGGTAAGAATGATGAGTGAAGGCTTTCCCACACTGATGACATTCAAAGGGTTTCTCTCCAATGTTGGATCTATTGGATTGCCTAAGGCCAGAGGTTTGAATAAAGGCTTTACCACCTACATCATATTTAGATGATTTACTTCTAGTGTAAACTTGCTTAAGTTGATGAAAAGGTGACCAGTCATTGAAGGCTTTTCCAAAAACTTTGCGGAAATAGGGTTTCTTTTCCTTCTGCATTAACACATGTTGAGAAACTGTGGACATGGGTCTGAATTCTTCTTCCAAATCATTAAATTTATAGGGATTCTGTGGAATTGGAGATCTCTGCATTTGGGAAGTAGATGAGATATTTAAAAGGTTTGTCCATATACATTCATTTAAATCTTTCTCTACTTATGAATTTTTGACAAATCATTCAGTAATGTTCCCCAATAAAATTTTTCCCATGTTAGCTATATACACACATCATTCTCCTTCATATGCAGAGAATTTGTCTATTGCAACATTACAACTATGTAGCTTTCTGATTAATTTTGAAGTCAGCATGATGCTTCAATGATTAGCTATATGAGACATACTTTTGCAATTGTCTTTTTATAAGAATTCAGGTTATGGTTCTGTGTTCAAGATAATATTTCCCTAAATTGAAAACATCCAGTTTTTTTGCTCAGTTAGCCTTTAATGTAACCTACAATTACTTAAGAGCTTGTACTGAATTCCTAATTTATTACATTATCAGTTATCAATTTGGAAGATTAAAATTTACATCCATGCAACTTACCAATGATATGACGGTAGATGTATCTTTTCTGCAGATATTTTGTATGAGTACTTGTTCGTGTTCCCTGTCTGAGATGATAGAAAAAATACACAACAAATTGTTGAAGCATTAGGGGAATTAAAATGATGGAAAAAGCCCAAATGTCCTGGTGAGTATGCTTTAAGAGGAACAAATATAAAATTAATACTTTATAGGAAACTTGGGACAAATAGTAAGAATTTTCATTTTGAAATATGAGAAAAATAAAAGCAACATAGGATGTTGGAGAGATAAAGAGAAAGGAAATATTCAAAGGTGAGGACCAGGACAAGGGCCATTACATGAAAGCTTAACTCCAATAGTATGTGAATATTCACTTCCTTAAACCCAAAAACATATAAGTAGACATGATAAATGTATGGAGAAATGACCACATGTGAGGAAAATTGCCCTGATATCCTCAGCTACATCTCTGAAAATATAAAATATTAAGTAATTCTGCAATTGATATTTCCAAAGACTCTTTTATTCCCTGAGCAGATTTTTCCATGTATAGAAGCACAGGTTCCTAGAACTCACCTGAACTCTGGTTTTGAAGAAATCCTACTCCTTCTCTCCATAATTCCTCTCCTTGCACCAACTGGGAAAGGACATCTGATTTGCAGACTTGAAATCCTAATTTGCAGGGAAAGATAAATGGAGATAAATGGAGATTTGAGTCATGTGCAGAGAACAGTGGATGATAATCAAGTCCAGGGAAGGCTACCAAAGAAGAATAAGGTAAACTTTGAAACCCAGCCAAGGGAACTGTACCTAGCATACAGAATCAAGACAGTTCTTCACAAGCAAAGGGCTAACTCTTGATTTTGAGTCCAAATACAGGGAAGAACTCTGGTATTATATGCTCATGCTCAAATTTAAAGAGACTGCAGAATCATCCATATTTCCAATCAGGGTAAAAAAAATTCTGTATCTCCACAGCAGTTGGTTATTATTTCAAAAAGAATCCAACAAATATAATCTCCTTAGAACTATATAGTTTTAATGTTAAGAAAAATATGCTTATTGTTTTTGATTACTGTGGCATAAAGCCTCATAGCACTCCCTCAAATAGAATAATTATTGCAAAAATATTTTGTCCACTTTATTTATGATTTCAAAAAATATTCATTGAGTTCTCAGCACTGTTCAAAGTGTTGGAAATGAAGTAGCAACAAAAACATTGAAATTGTAGTTAAAAAGATAATATTCTAATGGGGTGAAAAACTATGAGAAATTTGTAAAGGAATAGATTGTCTTAGGTAGTTTTTCATGTTATAAAATAATACTAAATTGAAGGTGAAAAGCATAAAAAATAAAAATATAAAACAATATGGAAAAGCTTTTCTAAACATTTACAGAATAGATGGGATAGATGATATATAGATGATAAATGGATACTTAGATAAATTTTGAGAGACTCACCTACTGAAATCAGATGACTGATGATCTCTGCCATCACATCTCTGAACAGCTTTCTCTGGGATGTGTCCAGGAGAGCCCATTCTTCTTTAGGGAAGTCTATAGCTACATCTTTAAATGCCAATGACTCCTAAAACATCACAGACATTTGAGTTCAGACAAAGCCACCCCTACCAATGTAGAGCATGATGTTCAAGATCACAGCACTGAGTAAGCAGGGGCTGCATGTATATAGAAAGCTCAAACACTTTTGTGAGTTTCAGTCAGCTCATTCTCAGCACTGAAATGCCATCTGCATTTCATATATACACAAAGATGCATACACACACTGAGAACAAAAAACTGTATAAAGGAATATGAGGACATGGCATGAGATAAGCTGGAAAATCCCTAATAACTGTAAATCATGACTTCTAGATGGAGATCACACAATTTGCGCTTGAGCATTTGTAAAAAATATTCTTTTCCACTGATTTCATGTAAATTTATGGACTCCTCACAAGGTAATCTATGTCCATGACATGCCACTTTTAAACCATGAATCTAGTTATATTATTCCCATAGATGATCTCAGTTGCCTCTTATCTAGGAAATTGTTTAAAAACATATGAAGAATTTTTAAAGATTCAATGAGCTAATATGCAAAGTACTTCCTATCTAAACATAATAAATTAGTCTATTATTCATTAAAATGGCAGTGAACATTGCAGCAAAGAGCAGTATTCTACACAACTAAAAAGGTTTTATAACACAACTTGGGACTGGTAGGTGCTGCCTCATTTAACAATACACAACAGGTGATCACAATAAGCCCCCAGCACACATCTTGAACTCCTGAAAAAGTCTACTGAAAGATGGTCTTAGACCATTACAGTAATGTGAGACCTTCCATTTTATACTTTCCCTGGGACTCCAAACACCAGTTTTCATTGTCTCTCTTTATCCTCATCTCACCTATCTTTTCAAGAGTAAAATAATTCTCATTTGTTCTGGTCTCCCCAATTCTTTAAAAATTTTTCACAGGGACATGAATTTTATTCTACTTACTATAGTTCTCTTAAAAGCATAAACAAAATAAAGGAAATACTTCTTCTCCATTGATTCTTTTTATAAAATGTTAATAAAGTCATATACAAAATTGGAAATTGGGCAATTGGTGACCAGTGGCTCAGCAGAATTGTAGTTATACTTTTTATAAGTTTTTCAAAATGTACAATTATATTCTATCAATCTTAAGAAAATTTAAATTGGGGGAACGAAAGGATTCCTCTTTTCCCTTTTATCTACTGTCATGTTCCTCTCAATAATACACAGCCCTCCATCCTAGCATATGTAACACTTGACTGATTAAACTCACCTGGTTAAACATCAGTCTCCCTTCTGAGTGTAATCTTCTGCTCATATTTATCTGTCATCTATTTAAAAAACATTTCTATGTCAATTGGAGGCACTGACATTATCAATGAGTGCATTATTTCATAAATGTGGCCATAGGCTGATGAAAAAAAGCTGAATGCCTTTAGAATACCCAAGCCAACAGCGGGAACCAGACCATTTTTGGCAATACAAGTGTAATTTCAGTTGAGTAAGAATTCTGTACTCACCAGTGGATGCATTGTCAATAGCTCAGCTGACAGCACTCTACCTCTTCATTTCCGTTACAACCAGAAAAGCAGTAGTCAAGGAAACTGAGAATGGAGAAAGAAGCCATGAGACTGCAGTCTAGTGCACAGTGTCCAGATCCACCTCTCATGAATCCCAAGCTGTCACCTGGGGGTAACACCACTTAATCACTAGGAGCATGAAGTGTACTCCAATTCAAACATGATGCAGGCCCTACCTTTCCAGAGCCAAAATTCAAAAGGTCATTTTGACTCAAGCTAACAAATCAGGTATTAATAATTTTGCTGTACAGATAAAACTTTTTTTTTCAATGAGAGAAGTTGTTGACTCAGAAAAATCATGGAGAAAGTACATATTGCACATACACCACTGCTCTAACCCACATAATTGTTCCGATTATTTCTCTATTATTAATATGTAGCAATAGTGTGGAATTTTAGTTAAAATTGATTAAACAAATTTATCATAATATTGACTGTAATCCAATACTTAAATTAGGGTTTACCATTTATGCTGTACAATTCTATGGTTTTATAAAGTTCTTGTTCTGGTAACATTAGAAAATCTGAAATTTCCCACTTTAAATAATTTTGAATATACAATTCAGCCGTGCTAATTACATTCTCAATGTGGTGTTACCATTGCAACCATCCATTACTAAAGATTTTCCATCATCCCTAACAGAAACTCTAAGCATAAACTTTCAATTTCCAATCCCTACTCCAGCCTCTGTTAACCTGTATTCTAATTTCTCAATTTATGCATTTTTCATATTTTCATTTAAGCGAGCTCATATAATAGTCATCTCTCTTAATCTTTACACATTAAGTATATTAAACCATTAACAGATGTGGTTTCCAAATATTGTCTCCCATTCTCTGGGATATATTTTTACTTTACATTTGGATATATAAGTTTTAAATTTTCATGATGTCCTATTTTTCTGGTTTCCTTTGGTACTTGTGTTTTTGTTGTGAAGTATAAGAAACCATTGCCTAAAAGAAGGTAATGAAGAGACTTCCTTGTTTTCTTCTAGAAATTTTATAGTTCATGGTTTTGTATCAAGTACAACAAAAGTGGGGAGAGACAGAGGGGTATAGGTACAGTATTTATGTATGCTGAATTTGGATAGAATAAAATGTGATTATTGTAGAATTAGGATTTTAAATTAAGTGTTAGTAAGCACAAAGAACATATCTGAAAAATATATACAGAAGGAAATGAGAAGGGGCTCAAAACGGTACACTACAAGTGTCAAAAATATGAAAGTAAGAATGAACAGAATTGAAAAACAAATGATTAAAATTTACAAAGACCAAGTAGCAAGATGGCAAAAGAAAGTCTTGTATTTCCAGACACTTCTTTAAATGTAAATGCATTAAATGTACCAATAAGAATAGAGAGGGTGGCAGAATGGATAAAAAAGCATGACCCTACTTTATGCTGTTTATAAGACACTTGACTTATTCATACACACAAGTTGTCTGAATGTGAAAATATGGAATAATAATTCCATGTTAATATGAAATAGAGTTTAAGTAGAAAACTGCTTCAATGGACAAACTGAATATACTGAAAAAGGGATCAATTCAACAAGAAATAACACACATATATAAAACAGCAAAGACCCTACATATGAAGAAAATACTGACAGGTATTAAGGAAGAAATTGTTGGTTACAAATTAATAGTAATATATTGGGTAGATGGAAGTAGTAGCAGTCAGTGAGAGAGAGGGGTAAGGGATATGGCATGTATGAGGTTTTTTTTTATTGTTTGTTTTTCTGAATTGATGCAAATGATCATAGTGATGAATAAACAATTTTGTGATGATATTGTGAGTTATTGATTGTATACCAAGAATGGAATTGATCATATGGTAAGAATGTTCATGTTTGTATGCTGTTATGTTTAAAAATTTTTTTAATTAAAAAAAATTAATAGTAAGAGAATTCAACTGCACTACTCCCAATAATGCAGAGAACATCTAGACAGAAGATCAACAGCTACACAGAAGTCTTGAATGATATTATAATCCATCTAGACCTAGAACATTTTACCAACAACTATTGAATAAACATTCTTCTTTGGGCACATAGGTCATTCTACAGGACAGATGTTATTCTACACCACAAAACAAATTTAAATAAATGTAAAATACTTGTTAAAATGTACTATAAGTGATCAGACATCAAGTAGGTATATGAACGAAGCTGATCTGGATGGGACTAAGGTGTATCAGAAGACTTGGTAAAGTAGGATATCATCCATATTTTAAAACTTCAACTTTTGTGTGAGACCAAAAAGAGAGATGTTTATTTGGGCAAAATTTATGTTTTGGGTGGTATATTTCCTAATTTAACTTGTATGGTCAGTTTAGTTGAACACCATAAATACATGGAACCTTCAATAGGGCATGAGATTTTGTTGGTTTGTCCAGATTAGTGTGATGCCCCAGTAAATCCCAGAGTAATATGGACAGTAAATAAAGAAGTATTTGCGAAGTTTCCTTGGGGGACTAGGGAGAAAGGGGGAAAAATTCAACTTCCTCATTTGGAGAATTTCTGATATGCTTGCAAACAAGGGGGACAATCAAATCAGTAGGCCAAGTCCTTGATCTTCAGGTTCACCCCTATGAAACTTATTCCTGAAAAGAATGGACTAAGCTTACTTAAAGTTAGGCCTAAGAGTCACCCCAGACAATATCTTTTGTTGCTCAGATGTGGCCTCTCTCTCTAAGCTAACATGGCAAGTGAACTTACTATCCTCCCCCTGTTATGTGGGACACGACTCCCAGAAGTGTAAATCTCCCTGAACATGGGACAGAAATCCTGAAATGAGCTGGGACCCAGCAAAGGATTGAGAAAATCTTTCCAACCAAAAGGGCTGAGAGAAATGAGAAAAAAAATAAAGTTTCAGTGGCTGAGAGATTTCAAACAGAGTTGAGAGGTTATCCTGGAGGTTATTATTGCACATTATATAGAAATCGCCTTTTTAGTTTAAGGTGTATTGGAGTGGCCAGAGGGGAATATCTGAAACTTTAGAGCTGTGTTCCAGTAGCCTTGCTACTTGAAGATGATTGTATAATGACACAGCTTTTGCAATGTGACTTCGTGATTGTGAAAACCTTGTGTCTGATGCTCCTTTTATCTAGGGCATGGACAAATGAGTAAAAATATGAATAAAAATAAAAAATAGGAGGAACAAAAGTTAAAATTAATTGAGTAGATCGAAATACTAGTGGTCAATAAGAGGAAGGGGTAAGGGATACGGGCTGTATTAGTTTTTTTCTTTTTTACTTCTTTTTTTTTGGAGTAATGCAAATGTTCAAAAAAATTATCAGAGTGATGAATACACAAATATGTGATGATATTGTGAGTCATTTATTGTACACCATGTATGGAATATTTGTATGTTAAGAATGTTTGTAAGTTTTTTCAATAAAAATATTTTTTTAATGTACTTTGAAAACTATTGTTTTTTTTGTATTTGTTACATTTCACAATAAAAAAACATTTTAAAACTACTGAATTCATACAATATATGCTTTACAACCACAATGGGATAAAGCCCCAAAACAATAATGGAGGGAGAACTGGAAATTTCATAAATATTTAGAAATTAAAATAACCACTTTTTTCCCAAAACAATTTTATTAATATGCCATACAATTCATGCAAAGTGCACAACAAATAGCTTTTAGAATAATCACAGAACCATGCTTTCATCACAACAATCAACTTTAGAATATTTTTCATAGCTTCAATAAGAAAAATCCCATGCCCCTTATATAATTCTATTGATGCTTAGTCTTACAACTGAATGGTGAACAGTAAAGTAGTACTGTTAACTATAATCATTGGTTTGCATTACATGTACTTTAACCTCATTTACTATCCTATATTAATGCCTTGGAATTATGATATACATTTGTTCTAATTCACGGAAGAATGCTCTCATGTTTGTGCTATTAACCACCTTCATTATCCACAAGAAGTTTCTATAGTTTATACAGTTTCTTGTTTCTTCTTTCAGTTTTCCTTCTTGTGATATACATTACTCTAAGCTCAGAGCTTAATGGCAAAAGATTGAAAACTTTGATCTAAGATCAGAAACAAAACAGGGATGCCCACTGTCAACACTTTTATTCAACATTGTACTAGAAGTTCTAGCTAGAGCAACTGGGTAAGAAAAAGAAATAAAAGGCATCAAGATTGGGAAGGATAAAGTAAAACATTCACATTTGCAGAGGACATGGTCCTAGAATTAGAAAGTCCAGAAATATCTATGACAAAATCGCAAGAAATAAATTAGTTCACTACTGTAGTGGGGTAAAAAATCAGTACTGTTTGTATACAAGTAATATGCAATTTGAGGCAGTACTCAAGAAAAAAATTCCATTTACAATAACAATAGAAAAACTTAAATAATCTACGAATAAACATAACCGCCCAGTGTTAAGTAAAGAATAGATTAAAGAAGAAATCACTGGAGGAAATTAAGAAATATCTTCAGATAATAAAAATGAAAACATAACATTTAAAAACTTAGGCAGAAAAAAAAACTTATGTGGGAGGGCAAGATGGTGACTTAGTGAAGTGTGGAATTTAATCTGTCCTCCAGAGTAGTTGATAGGACAGAACAACTGCTGGGGCTAATTCAGTGACTAGACATACAGTACACACCTGTCTGGACCAGGTGGACCAGCTAAGACCCTACACGGAACTATAAGTCCCCCAAGCCATGGAGGCCAATGCCTCTCCCCTATGGGCACGGCAGGCTGATTTGAGGGGAAAGGAAACAGTCTTTACTTGCAGCAAAGGCTCAGCTCAAGCAAGCTCCACTTGCAGAATTAATTTACAAATTCTGACTACCAAAAATAGGCCCCCACCACAGATACACCTGGAAAAAGCACTAAAGATACTAGGAGTTTTTGCCCAGGCAGAGAGGAGGTGGGGCTGATGGAAAAAGAGGAATTTTGAGTCCAGCAACACAAAATACTTCAAAAAGGCTGGCTCCCAAGAAAAGAGGGCATCTAGAGGCTGGAGGTACATAGAGCTATATACTTTTTAAGCTCTTGATTGACAAAACTGAGGAGCAGGGGTCCTGCTCTGAAAAGGCCTTTTTTCCCTACTCTTTAGTGGCTCAATAGATAACAGTGGAAGCCTTCTCAGGCTCCAGCACTATCCCAGGCAAAGAAAGAGTTAAGCTTGTCTGAGAAACAAAGTAACTACACAGGTGAAATGAGTTAATTCCCCAAAGGTTGTATGTTCCCCAAGAGAAAGGTGGGGCCCAGTTCAAGTGGAATCCCTCCTTCAAGGAATTCACGCCCCAGGGACTGGGAAACTGAAGCAATTAATGCCAGCCTACAACCTCACCTCTGTCTCAAACATACCCCTGGCAGGGACAGTCTGCTGAAATTAAAAGCAGCACAATATTTTATACTAGTAAGAAGCCATAGGCAGATAAGTACCACATGCTGGGCAGGATAGGAAAAGCAGAGTCTAGAGGCTTCACAGGAAAGAATGACAATCTACTCGTTCTCACACTCAGGAAAAGTTGATATAGGTTACACCCTCCTCCTGAGACATGGGCCTTTCTTATCTGGAAAAATCTGATTGGGGTCAATCATATCTGAGGAGATCCTCCTCCTCAAAACAATGTTCCAAATAGGCAGTTAAGAAACTGAAAAACAAGGGGTGAAAAATTCTGATCAGTTAAAGAGAAGCTAGCTAGAGTTCTAGAATAAGTTGAATGGAATGCATAAGAATAGATAGAGAACAAAGCCAACCAATAAGAAAACTCTAGGTCAAAGTGAAACGACCTCCAGTATAAATGAATCAAAGAAAGCAAATGCTTAGAGGCCAGCAAATATAACAAATCATACTAGAAAAACTGAAGATATGGCCCAGTCAAAGAAAGAAACCAACATTTCAAATGAGATACAGGAGCTGAAACATCTAATGAGGATGCTTGAACAGATATGCAAAATCACATCAAAAATAAAATCAATGAGTTGAGGGAAGATATGGCAAAAGACATGAAAGATATAAAGAATACATTGGGTGAACATAACAAAGAACTCAAAAGTTTGAAAAAAATAGATGGCAGAACTTATGGAAATGAAAGGAACAGAAGAGATGAAAATGACAACAACAAGGGAGACCTACAATACCAGATTTAAAGAGGTAGAAGAAAGGATTAGTGAGCTAGAGGACAGGACAACTGAAAACCTACACACAAAAGAACATATAGAGAAAAGAATGGGAAATATGAACAGGAACAGGAGTCCTGCTCTGAGAAGGATTTTTCTCTTTCTTTTTTGTGTCTGTGCTTCTACAAAGGCTTGACTGCTTTTGGATACAGAGGCAGGGCGTCTCAGGATCCAACTGCCCCAGACATAGGTGGAAACAAGCTTTTTTGAGAGCTTGTCAGGAGCCTGTGCCTTTTCCAGGAGAGGGTGGGGCCCAGCTCAGGTGGATTCCCTCCCTCAAGGAATTCAGACACCAGGGTTAGGAACAAAAGCGATTAAAGCCAGCCTACAACCTCTCCTCTATCTCCACCATGCTCCCAGCAGAGCGATTCTGCTGAAGTTAAAGGTACCGCATCACTTTATGCTGGTGGGACCTGCAGACAAGTGCCACATACTGGGCAGGATAGGAAAAACAAAGAGTCCAGAGACTTCATGGGAAAGTCTTTCAAACTGCTGGGTCTCACCCTCAGGGAAACTGACACAGGTGATTCTTTCTTCCTGACAGGAGGCCAGTTTGGTCTGGGAAATTCTGGTTGGGGTCTGAATACATAAGTAGACCCTTCTAAGGGTGGGGGGAAAAGGCACCAAACAGACAGGGCAAGAAACGAGAAAACAAGAACTGAAAAATTCTGCTCTGTTAAACAAAACCTAAGCTTGAGGTCCAGAAAAAGCTGAACTGAATGTCAAAGAACAGATAGACAACAAATTCATCCAGCAAGAAAATCCTAGGTAAAAGAAGTGAAAACAACCTCCATAATAAACTAATTAAGGTAAATAAATGCTTAAATACCAGCCAAAAATAACAAATCACACTAGGAAAATTGAAGATATGGCCCAGTCAAAGGAACAAACTGACAATTCAAATGAGATACAGGAGCTGAAACAATTAATTCAGAATATATGAACAGACATGGAAAAACTCATCAAAAACCAAATCAATGAATTGAGGGAGGATATGAAGAAGGCAAGGAATGAACAAAAAGAAGAAATGGAAAGTCTGAAAAAACAAGTCACAGAACTTATGCGAATGAAAGGTACAGTAGAAGAGATGAAAAAAACAATGGAAACCTACAATGGTAGATTTCGAGAGGCAGAGGATAGGATTAGTGAACTGAAGAATGGTACATCTGAAATCTGACAAGAAACAGAAAATTATAGGGAAAATAATGAAAAAATATGAGCAGGGACTCAGGGAACTGAATGATTATATGAAGCGCACAAATATATGTGTTGTGGGTGTCCGAGAGGAGAAGAGAAGGGAAAAGGAGGAGAAAAACTAATGGAGGAAATTATCACTGAAAATTTCCCAACTCTTATGAAAGACTTAAAATTACAGATCCAAGAAGTGCAGCATAAAAGCCTCCTTCGGAGAATGGTGAGAGCGGGGAGAAATTCAACTTCCCCAAGTTGAATTCTTGATATTCTCACAAGCAGTGTGGACAACCAAAGCTATAGGCTGAGCCCCCAGTCTTGCGGTTTGTTCATATGAAACTTAACCCCACAAAGGATAGGTCAAGTCTACTTAAAATTTAGTCCTAAGAGTCACCCCCAAGAGGGACTCTTTTGTTGCTCAGATGTGGCCTCTCTCTCCAGCTAACACGATGAGCAGTCTCACCACCCTCCCCCTCTCTGTGTGGGAAATGACCCCCAGGGGTGTGAACCTTCCTGGCAACGTGGGACAGAGATCCTGGAATGAGCTGAGACTCGGCATCAAGGGACTGAGAAAAACCCTAGAATGAGCTGAGAATTAACATCAAGGGATTGAGAGAA
>PVIY010020815.1:0-43011 GCA_004026745.1 Myrmecophaga tridactyla
TTAAAAGCTGGGAAATATTTGCAATAGCTACAAACTACAAGAGGTTAATATCAATAATGTATAAAAAGTTTCCTATAATTTAATTAGACAAGCTCAAAGAACTAATTAAAAAATGGGAAAAATATACATCAATCAGCATGTTATAAAAACACAGATGGCCAATAATTATATTAAGAAATATGCAACTATAAGAATGATCATGAAATAGTCTATGAAGTTCTTATTTTTTTTACAAACTTTATCAACAACATTGAAAAAATAATCTGACAATATCAAGTGATGGAGAGGAAGCGGATCTATATAATCACTTATTATTGGTGGAAATGTAAATTAATATGTTAAGAAAGCTAGACAAAACTTTTGTAGTTTCTTACCCCCTACAGCCCATACCTTTGTCATGGGTCAAATCCCCTGGAAGAAAACAGGGGTTCTTGAGCAATGATATCTTAAGGAAGAGCACTCAGTGGAAACTTATAACAGAGTTAGGAAGCAGGGTAGCAAAGACAACTAAGCTAAGTAAACCTGTGATTTCAGGTGACCCTCTGTAGACTTCATTGCCTTGAGGCAAGGGCTTTTGTACACTATTATTGACTCCCAGCTGTTTCAGGTTGAAAAGTAGAGGGGAGAATATTCCAGGCAATTCTAGGCAAGGCTTTTGCACCAATTCTCCAGGGAAGATTGTAGATAGAAGCTTTTACCAGCAGTAACAACAGTAATTAGTAGAAGGACTCCCTAAGACTCTGATGTTAGTCAGGGTTCTCAAGAGAAACAGAACCAGTAAGGGACATCTGTAAATATGAGGTTTATAAAGGTGTCAGATGCAACCAGGGAATGGAAGAATCCAATATATGTAGCGCAGGCTGTGAACTTGGTGGTCTGATGAAGAGTCTGGACGAACTTCACAGGAGTGGTTCGCTGGCTGAAGCAGCAGCGAAAGAGTCTCTCCTCTTCCTTAAAAGCCTTCAACTGATTGGATTGTCAAAGCCTAAATCGATTGCAGATGTAATCAGTCACAGATGCAATCAACTTAAATACTATACCATGAACAATACAACTTTTGTCACATGATAAGAGGAAAGAAAGATATTTGCTTATGTACAAATGTGAACATATATAAGAAAACAAGGAGGAGATATTCATACAATGACAGTCCTCTTTTCTGCAACTAGTCACATGGTCATGGCTCATATTTATCACTACTTTTTTCTACTACCCATTCCATGTTCCCTTTACCTTCAGCAAGCTTTTCAGCTGCCATGGTTCTTTGCCAAGTGGGGTGACCCAAACCTTCATTCCACACATTTCTGGGCCATTGGTAGTCCTGCCTGGATTGGGTTATTGCAGTTTTCCATTGACTTTAATCAAAGGGTTTCGTAATACTAAGTGATGCCCTAGGAGATCTCCTGTATTCCAGGAAAACTCTTCTTTACATCCATTGTGTAATTGCGGTCCTATTTCCCCTTGATAGTCAGGATCAATCACCCCAGACAGAACAGTTATCTCCTTTTGTGTCTGTTGATTCAGTGTCATGAGAAGCCCAAAGTGGCCAGGTGGCAGACATAACATCCAGTTCAATAGAATTATTGTTGCATATCCTGGTAGAATCCCTCCTCCTTTTGGAACTAAGACCTGTAGACCAGCAGAGCTTAAGGTTTCAGGGACAGGAAGCAAAAATTTTCCTAGTGGATCACTAGGGGTGATAGTAAGTGGTACCACTCCCATTTCTACCCCTTGATTCCTGGACCTTTGAATCCTACCTATAGGATGAACAGCATCATACAGTGAACACTGATTCAGAGCACACATAGCCTCCTGCAGAACATTGCCCCAGCCTTGCAAGGTATGACCACCTAGTTGACACTGTAATTGGGTCCTTAAAAGGCCATTCCACTGTTCTATCAACTCAGCTGCCTCTGGATGATGAGATCATGGTAAGACCAGAGAAATTCCTTGGCATGAGCCCAGTCCCACACTCCATTTGCTTTGAAGTGGGTTCCTTGATCAGAAGCAATGCTGTGTAGGTAGTGTTTGTGGAAGCATTGCATGCAGGGAAGGCAAACCCATATTTGGAATATGTGTCTATTCCAATTAGAACAAATCACTGTCTCTTCCATTATGGAAGTGACCCAATGTAATCAACCTGCCACCAGGTAGGAGGCTGATCCCTTCAGTGAACAGTGCTTTATTAGGGACTGTGTGTGGGTCTCTGCTGCTGGCATATTGGGCACTCAAGAGTAGCTATAGCCAGGTTGACTTTGGTGAGTAGAAGTCCATGTTGCTGAGCTCATGCATTACCTCCATCCCGACTACCATGCCCACTTTTTTTCGTGAGCCCAATGGGTAATGGCAGGAGTGGTTGAGGAAAGAGGATGACTTGTATCCACAGGATGGGTCATCTTATATACTTTCATGGTGATTAGATTCAGGTGTTAATTTGGTCAGGTGATGGTGCCTAGTTCTGTTGCTGTGGATTTGAATCCTTAGCATGTGAAACTCATCTATGGCTGATTACATCTGCCATCTGCTAAGGGAGTGTCTTCTGCAAAGAGTAATGTTCAATTTGACTAGCTGGAGGCTTAAAAGAGAGAGGTCAGAAGAAATCTCAAGGCAGCATAGCCCAAGCAGCTCATCATACCTCATCTCAGCACTTGCAGCTCAGATCACTTGTTTGGATTTATAGAAAGAAAACACCCTAGGGAAAGCTGTTGGAATTCAGAAGCTAGGAGAGGAGGCCAGCAGACATGGCTCTGTGCCTTCCCATATAAAAGAGTCTCAGATGAAAGTTGGCTGCCTTTTCTCTTTAGAGCTAAAAATTTTTAATGAAATAAATCCCTTTTATTAAAAGCCAATCCATCTCTGGTGTATTGCATTCTAGTAACTTTGGCAGACTAAAACAACTTGATTATTAAAACCTGCATCTGCTGAAGTCAACCCCTGGTGAGAATTCACATGGGAATGGACACAAATATTTTCATCTTTGCTCACTCAGAAAGGTCTATCCACAAAACTCTTCCCCAAATCTCTTTGTGACCAATTGTCCAATCATTCTCCTTGTAAGTCCCTGACCATACAACCAAACTGTTAACAACCAGCCGTGAGTCATTATACAAACACAACTCTGGCCAGTTCTCTGTCCAAGAAAAATGAACAACCAGGAGCATTGCTCAAAATTCTGCCCACTACGAGGATCTCCTCTCACCACTCTCATTTAAGGACATTCCAGAATGGGGTTGAAGCTGTCCACTTCTGGGGGGGGGGTGTCCTTGCATATTGTGCTGAACCATCTGTTAACCAGACCTGAAATTTCTCTTCCTTAGTCAACCAAGGTCTTCCAAGACTAAGAGGCCATAGCTCTGGTCTAGGAAAGAGGAGGTAATGTGGCAGGAGTAGGGGCCATGAGCATTTGGGCCACTTCTCATCTAACTTACTTATGGCTTAATCTGCTCAAGCCCTATCTCTAATATATCATTTCCATTTTATGATGGAGTGCTGCTATGCACACCCAACTTTATGGCTTAGTGGGTCAGATGACACTCAGCACATGTTAGGCAATTCAGGTCTCGTGGAACTTGATGGTCCATACTGACATATTCAGTTTCTACTAAGGCCCAGTAGCAGGCTAAAAGCTATCTCTGAAAAGGAGAGTAATAACATACAGTGGATGATAACGCTTTGCTCCAAAATCCTAACCATCTGTGCTGTGATTCTCCTATAGGGGCATGCTAAAAGCTCCAGACAGCATTCCTTTTTGCCACAGACACTTTGAACACCATTGTATCTCCTGGATCATATGGCCCAAGTGGCAGAGCAGCTGATACAGCAGCCTGGACATGTCGCAGAGCTTCCTTTTATTCTGGTCCCCACTCAAAACTAGCAGCTTTTCTGGTCACTCAGTAAATGGGCCAAAGTATCACACCCAAATGAGGAATTTATTTCTCCAAAATCCAAAAAGGGTAACTAGCGTGTCTCTTTTTTGGTCATAGGAGGGGCCAGATGCAACAGCTTATCCTTCACCTAGAAGGGATATCTTGACATGTCCCACACCGTTGGACACTTAGAAATTTCACTGAGTTGGAAGCCCCTTGTATTTTTCTTGGATTTATCTCCTATTCTCTGACATACAAATGTCCTACCAATAAATCCAGAGTAGTTGCTATTTTTTACTCACTAGGTCCAATCAGCATGATATCATCAACATAATAAACCACTGTGATGTCTTGTGGAAGGGAGAAATAATCAAGTTCCCTCTGGGCAAAATTGTAACATAAGGCTAGAAAGTTGATATACCACTGGGGCAGGACAGTGAAGTTATATTGCTGGCCTTGCCAGCTGAATGGAAACTGTTTCTGGTGGTCCTTACTGACAGCTATTGAGAAAAAAGCACTTGCCAGAACAGCAGCTGCATACCAGGTAACAAGTGATGTATTGATTTGCTTAAACAATGATACTACATCTAGAACAGCAGCTGAAATTGGAGTCACCACCTGGTTAAGTTTATAGTAATCTGCTGTTATCCTCCAAGTCCCATCCATTTTCTGCACAGGCCAAATAGAAGAATTGAATGGGGATGTTGTGGGAATCACCACCCTTGCATGCTACAAGTCCTTAAGAGTGGCAATAAGCTCTGCAATCCCTCTAGGACTCTGGTATTGCTTCTGAGTCACTATTTTTCTAGGTAGGAGCAGTTCTAATGACTTCCACCTTGCCTTTCCTACCATAATAGACCTCATTCCATGAGTCATCTCTGGATGACATGACCAATGTCGTGTTTCTGTCAGTTGCTGAGAATGTTGATTCCAATTATGCATTCTGGAACTGGGGAAATGACCACAGAATGGGTCTGGGGACCCACTGGACCCACTGTGAGATGGACCCTAGCTAAATCTCCATCAATCACCTGACTTCTATAAGCCCCTACTCTGACTGATGTATGTGAGTGACATTTTGGGTCCTTTGGAATTAGTGTCAGTTCCGAGCCAGTGTCTGATAAACCCTGAAATATCTAATCACTTCCTTTTCCCCAGTGCACTGTCACCCTGGAAAAGGCCATATGTCTCCTTTCGAAGGCTGGGAGGAAGGTTATCAATGCAAATTTTGGGCAGTATAAAAGGGTCTTTCCCCAAGGGTACCTGGTCCTCCCCTCCTTTGAGGGACTCTGGGTCTGTAAACTGTCTCAAGTCTGGGCATTGATTAAGGGGCCATAAATCTCTTTTTGTAACTCAAGTTAGACCTCTGTTCACTTGACCTAGAATTCTTCTGCTTATACAACTCAAATAAGAATTTAATAGACTTCCCATCTATTTTACTTCTATGTATCCCATGATCTACTAGCCAATGCCACAAGTCTCTGTGAGTCAGATTATTTTGGCTGCTGCTTTGAGTCTGCTGTCCATTATGGTGGCCACACCCACCTTCTTTATGGTGATTAACTGTGGCCACGTGGCTTCTGCCAACTGGGGAACTGATCATCCCCACTGTGTTTAAGGATTCCAGCTCAATGAAAGAAGTTACCATAGTAATATTTCATCTACACAGAAGGGAAACTACAGAGATCTTCAGGGATGATGGAGCCAATCTCACAAATACATTTCTCAAGGTTCTGGTATAAGAGGGTTCTCTAGACATTCTGGGATATGTGAGTAGGTGTTCCACGATAAATCCACTCTAATACTGCCATCTCTCTAAGCCTCTGGATCACATCACCTACATTATACCAGGGCAGTTCTGGCATCTTTTGATCTCAGATAATGTCAGCCACCTTTGGATCCCATGCTTCAGCCAACCTACTGAACAGAGTGTTCATGCCTTTTCTAACTCCTCAAGCTACAACACTGAATGCAGAATCTCTGCTTAGTGGGCCTATATCAACAAATTCAGCTTGATCAAACTTTATATTCCTTCCACCATTATCCCACACCCTTAATATCCATTCCCATGCATATTCCCCTGATCTCTATCTCTATAGATTGGAAAACTCATGCAGTTCTTTTGAACTATAGTGTACTTCTTCACAGTCCACATTTTGTACCTCACCTTTTGGGCCCTGTTGAGACTTTAGTCTATTTATAAGTCTTGAAGATAAGAGGAGTGGTGGAGGTGGGTCACAAAAAGAAATAGAAGTGTTTTTTCAAGCCAATTACCTCAGTGCATTTCTTTTAGTGAAACAGCATTAGTTGTTTTAGACAGTGAAGTGAGGGCTGTTTCCTCAAGGGAGTTGGTGACGGATATAGCAGGCAGAGAAGGTGTTAATCTTGTTAGGTGGAATTTACATAGCAGACTCCTCTGGGGGACTGGAGGAGGCCAGGAAGCTGTTTCCTCAAGGCAACCTGGAGGTCAGGGAGCTCTTTCCTCAGGGCAGTTCATTACATGTCTATCTAGCAAAGGTTCAGCAGATTCCAGGGAACCTGTCTCCCCATCACCATCTTATCAAGCCATATATCACCACCCCACATTTCGGGAACCCATTCTCTCCAATCAAAGCCCTTACTTTAACAGCGGACACCCTGCAAGGTTGAGATTCTAGTTTACATTGTTCTAGTTTACACTGTTGTTTTAGTTTGCTAGCTGCCAGAATGCAACACACCAGAAATGGAAAGGATTTTAGAAAGGGGAATCTGATAAGTTACAAGTTTTCAATTCTAAGGCTGTATGTCCCAATTAGAGCAAGGATATAGAAATGTCTAATCTAAGGCCTCCAGGGAAAGATACCTTGGTTCAAGAAGGCAGATGTTCAGGGTTTCTCTCTCAAGTGGAAGGGCACATGGCAAACACAGTCAGAGTTTCTCTCTCATCTGGAAAGGCACGTGGTGAACACGGTCAGGGTTTCTCTCTCATCTGGAAGGGCACATAGCGAACACGGCATCATCTGCCAGCTTTTTCTCCTCACTGCCTGTTTCGTGAAGCTCCCCGGGAGGCATTTTCCTTCTGCATTTCCAAAGGTCTCTGGTTGGTAGATTTTGCTTCTCGTGGCTATGTCATTCTGCTCTGCTCTCTCAGAATCTCCTCCTTTCTCCAAAATGTTTCCTCTTTTATCAGACTTCAGAAATTAAACAAGACCCACCCGAATGGGTGGAGACATGTCATCACCTAATCCAGTTTAACAACCACTCTCGATTACATCACATCTCCAGGGGGATGATCTGATTACAGTTTCAAACATACAATGCTGAATAGGGATTAGAAGAAATGGCTGCCTTTACAAAATGGGATTAGGATTAAAACATGGCTTTTCTAGGGGACATACATCCTTTCAAACCGGCACACATCATGAAAGTTTTTTTTATGAAGTTAAGATACAGTTAAAAACAAGCGTAAAGATATATTGAAAAAATATCAAAGAATTGGTGAACCAAGCATCCTGATGATTGTTAATTCAGGTTAGGAGTGGCAGGGAGATTGGTTAGGAGGAATGAATATGTAAAATATCCATTGAATCCCAGTCTTTATATTGAATAATGGTTTTGTAAATGCTGATTACATTATTAAAAACAAACGAATACAATATAAATAAATTAAATGAATATGTATGTGGACAAATGAGCATGTAATGAATCAATAAGTAGAATTAATAAATTTCTGTCCACCTATAACATTATATATATATTATATATTATATATATTATATATAATATTATATATTATATATAATATAATATAATAAAATATATATATATATATATATATTTTTTTTTTGCATGAGCAGGCACTGGGAATCGAATGTGGGTCTCCAGCATGGGAGGCAAGAACTTTGCCTCACCCAATATAATATTTTTAACAAGAAAAAGAAACAAGATTTTCTAGTTGCAAAGTAGAGGTTCTGTGAAGAAGATGATTTAGGTTAGGGAGGGTCTTAACATTTTTGGCTTGAACCACTTAAAGAATGTGATTGTCCTTTACTAATATGAGAAAACTAAAGGGAAAGAAGATTTGGAGGCAAAAGGATGGTGAGGAACAAGATACTGGTCTTGGACAGGGTAAGTCTGAAATGTGTATTAGATATCCAAATAAAAACATTGCGTAGTGAGTTGGACTTTGAGGCTGATATGAAAGGGACAGTTTTAGGAAGGAAATACCTATTTTAAGTTGCTGCTGTGTATTTAAAGCCCAGGAACTTGACAAGGTCACTTAGATAGTGAGTATAGATAACATGACGAGATCTGAGAACTGATCTCTAGGGTGTTTCAAACATTATAGGTCTAGGCTATAATGATCAAGCAAAAGTGACCGAGGAGTGGCATATTGAGGTTTAAGAGTAGAGATTTAAGTGCAAATGAATTCCAGGAATCAGATGAAGAAAGTATCTCAAGAAAAAATAAGTAATTCATTGTGTCAAATGTTGCTGAAAGGTCTAGTGAGATAACTTGTAAAAAATTCCCTCTATAAAAGCCATTCCTTTTCTGGTATATTGCATTCCGGCAGCTTTAGCAAACTGAAACAGTGTCCTAGAACAGGTAATTTTAGAGTGATGAGATTGGTTTAAGAAATAATGGGAGGAGATATAGGGAGACAGCAAGTATGAAAACATCTCCTTGTTTATGGATGTCCAGTGGAAAAAAGTTTAAGAAATAGTTTTCTGGCCCATTTTCCTTCGCTGAGAGAGTTAGCTTCAGTGTTACAAGTAATTACAGATATACTGATCTTAAAATTTGAAAACGGCCCAAGAGATGCCTTTATGTAATTCCATAATTTTACACATGAATACCTGAAGTCCAGAAAGGTAACATTAGTTGCATAATAACATAGAGCTTATGAGTTAATGAGAGAGTCAGGATGAAAATTGAACTTTTCTGAATCTTAATTCAGTGTTATTTATATCCCACTGAATAAGTCAACTAGCTTATAATTCTAATTATCCATGGAAGCAGAAATAAAGTGTATTTTATTTAGCTATCAGCAGACAGAAAGTATTGCTGCTGTATTTAGGCAAGATTTATTGGACTACTTCCTTCCTGGGTTGCATCTTGTGCTACTACTTTAGTCTGTCCAAGCCCTACTCATCACTCTTATCGCAAATATAGGTTGAAAAACTTAGAATTGTATTATTGATTACATACACATTTAACCTGACAACCCAAGAGGCTTTTGCAAAGGGAAATACAATATTCCCAAAAAGTTATAAATGAGAGATAGATTTTTGGAAAATATGAATTTATATGTATGCTCAGGTCAGGTTACACAACCATGTATGAGTAATTCTAGGAGGAGGCCCTTAGCCATTGCAATATAAGGCAAAAAGAAAAGCTTCTTTGAAAGAATAACAAGTCACACTCATTGGGTATTTCAAGAGAAATATAATACTCCTAGAAATTTTAAAATCCCTTTGAGTGTACAATATGGCTAATGTCATCTTTTTCTTCTCTCTCTTATTCCAGTGGAAGCCATCCAGTGAGAAAAGTCTGGGATTATTCCTTTCAATGCAGAAAAGAGCCAACTAAAGATGCTCTATTAATGGAATTGGAAGTAAATGCTATGTTCCTTAAAAAGATCCAGGGCTAGAATCAGTAACGGTCTTATATTATTGGCTTTGTATGCTGATTATACTGATTCCATTGGCATAATGTCAAACATGGTGACTATTTGCTAACTTTATCTCTTTTTCATCTCAAGTTGGAGATTTAGCATATACTTTGGAAATCTCTTTTGATTTTAATATTTAATGTTAGCTGTAAATGTTCAATGTATTTCAAAGAAAATTTAATATGTTCACTTCTGATTCACTTACACTGAATTCCTAATTCTTTTAAGTTTTGATATTCAAGAAGTCTGTAGAAAACTTTTAAAGCCTTCACTTAGAGAAAAAGGATATTGTATGTCAGTAAGAGGAAATCCCTTGTTTGCATTCCTAAAATCCGAGAGTGTCCTTAATATAAGAAAATAAGGGCATAAATAAAGGTGTGCATTTCATTTCAGAAATCCATCCCTTTTCAAGATGGCCCTGGAATCAAGAGAAAAAGAAAGAAGGAAATGGACATTGTTGATGCACCTACTTGTACCTTGGTTCTGGATGTTTTATGGTATATTTTCTTTCCATTGGAACTCTGAGGTTGATTTATTGAGTTCATTTATCAGATGTAATTGAATCCATTTACCAATTTCAGTAATTTGCCAGGATTTCAGGGCTGTCTGACCTCAAAGCTCAAGCTTGCTATTATGATGTTACATCAGTGAATAAATGAATGAAGAAGTGAATGAATTAGCAAAATTGTTCCAAACTCATATTTATCATAGGTCTTACTGTTTTTTTATAGTTACTTAGTTAATTCTCTTACCCACTCGAAGACTTGTAACATAACTATTTTTATGTTTTCACAGGATTTAGCATAGGGAAATAATCTGATAAATATTTTTGTATTTGTTAATTCTCTCTGTTTTTTAATTCTCAATTTCATTTATTTCTGCTCGAATTCTTATTATTTCTTTCCTTCTTTTTGCTATGGCACTAGATGGCTGTTCTTTTTGTAGTTCTTCCAGGTGTGCAGTTAGGTCTTTGATTTTAGCTATATTGTATGTTTTTTTTTTTTTGCATGGGCAGGCACCGGGAATCGAACCCGTGTCTCCAGTGTGGCAGGCGAGAACTCTGCCTGCTGAGTCACCGTGGCCTGCCCTGTTTTGTATTTTTTAATATTGGTATTTAGGGCTGTAAATTTCCTTCTCAGCAATGCCTTAACTGCGTCCCATAGGTTTTGGAAGGTTGTGTTCTTATTTTCATTCATTTCAAGATATTTATTGATTTCCCTTGAAAATTCTTCTTTGACCCACTGATTGTTTGGGAGCATGTCATTTAACTTCCATATATGTTTGAATTTTCCAGTCCTCCAACTGTTATTCATTTCAAGCTTCATTCCATTATGGTCAGAGAAAATTCAACTGATAACTTCAATTGATTTAAATTTATTAAGACTTATTTTGTGACCCAACTGTGTTCTGTCCTGGAGCATAATCCATGAACACTTAACAAAAATATATATCCTACTGTTTGGGTGTGCAAAGTTCTTTATATGTCTGTTAGGTCTACTTCATTTATCACATTATTCCAGTTCTCAGTTTCTTTATTGATCCTCTGTATAGATACTCTATAGATACTCTGTTGGGGTGAGAGTGTTGTATTAAAATCTCCAACAATTATTGTAGACATCTATTTCAGTTTTGCCAGTGTTTTCTGCATCTATTTTGGGGCCCCTTGAGTAGGTGCATAACTGTTTATGATTGTTATTTCTTCTTTGTGGGTTGACAGATTTATTAATATATAGAGTCCGTCTTTCCCCCTTGTGTGCTGGTTTAAAAGTATTATGCCCCAGAAAAGTCATGTTTTAATCCTTATCCAATCCTGTGGGAGCAGCCATTTCTTTTAATCCTGATTCAGTACTGTAGGTTAGAATCCTAAAAGAAATGGCTTCTCCCACAGGATTAACTCTGTAGAGTTGTGACACATTCAATTGCGGGTGTAACCTTTTGATTAGATACATGACTCCACCTATTCAAGGTAGGTCTTGATTAATTTACTGGAATCCTTTAAAAGAATTAAACATATTAGAGCTGACAGAAATGACAGAAGCCTCAGAGCTGACAGAGAGAGCAGATAGAGATGTCTGGAGGACAGTTGCTTCATAGAACAGGGACATGGATGTTTGGAGAAGCTTGGAGTCCAGCAGATATCACCATGAGATGTTAAGCAAGCCAGAACTTAGAGAAAGCCAGGGGAATTCAAGATATGAAAGCCAGACTCAGAAAAGAAAAGTGAGGGACCCCCATGGGAACAGAGGCTGAAAGCAGCAGAGCCCAGGAGCAAGGGACCCCCAGATGGCAGTCATGTGACTACCCAGCTGACAGAGGTGATCCTGCCCATTGGCCTTCCTTGAATTAAGGTATCTTTCCCTGGATGCCTTAGTCTGGACATTTTTATAGGCTTAGAACTGTTAGCTTGTAGCTTATTAAATTCCCCTTTTAAAAAGCCATTCCAGTTCTGGTATATTACATTCTGGAAGCTTGCAAACTAACACACCTTGTAACAGTTTTGCATTTAAAGTCTATTTTTCTAATATCAGTATAGCTATTCCTGCTCTTTTCTGGTTATTGTTTGCATTGAATATCTTTTTCCACCCTTTCACTTTAACCCTACTTGTGTTTTTGTGTTTAAGGTGAGTCTCTTCTAGACAGCATATAGATGAATCACACATTTTTATTTATTCTTCCAATCTGTGTCTTTTGATTGGGGAGTTTAATCTGTTAACAGTCACTGTTTTATTACTATAAAGGCTTGTCTTACTGCAACCATTTTTGCCTTTTTTTATATGCTATATCTTATTTTTGCCTTTCTTTTTACTCTTTTAGTTATCGTACACTCTCTACTGTATTTTCCTTTTAGCCTGCAGAACTCTCTTTAATGTTTCTTGTAGGGCTGGTCTCTTGTTAATGAACTCTCTCAGCTTCCATTTATCTGTAAATACTTTAAACTCTTCCTTATTCTTGAAGGACAGTTTTTTTCTGTATAAATAATTCTTAGCAGGCAGTTTTTCTCATGCAGTACCTGTTCTAGTTTGCTAGCTGCCTGTGCTGGTTTGAAAGGATGTATGTCCCCTAGAAAAGCCATGTTTTAATCTAAATACCATTTTGTAAAGGCAGCATAATCCCTATTCAATACTGTATGTTTGAATCTGTAATTAGATCATCTCCCTGGAGATGTAACCCAATCAAGAGTGGTTGTTAAACTGGATTGGGGGAAATGTGTCTCCACCCATTTGCGTGGGTCTTGATTAGTTTCTGCAGTCCTATAAAAGAGGGAACATTTTGGAGAATGAGAGAGATTCGGAGAGAGCAGAGAATGCTGCAGCACCATGAAGCAGAGAGTCCATGAGCCACGACCTTTGGAGGTGAAGAAGGAAAACGCCTCCTGGGGAGATTCATGAAACCAGAAGCCAGGAGAGAAAGCTAGCAGTTGATTCTGTGTTCCCCATGTGTCCTTCCAGCCAAGAGAGAAGCCCTGACTGTGTTTGCCATGTGCCTTCTCATTTGAGAGAGAAACCCTGAACTTCATCAGCCATCTTGGACCAAGGATAGATGACTTTGATTGGACATTCTCAAAGGCCTGAGGTGATACAACTCTTCCACTGTAACAAGATGGGAGACTCATTCTCTGCCCTCAGGGCAAACTCACACTCTCCATGTATATGGGTGGGTCTACTTTCCTGGCCCAAGGTTTCTTGGCTTCAGACCCAAACTTCCATGGTTCTCACTCTGCAAACTCCAATTTGTCCCTTTTGTGTCCTACTTTGTCCAGATTGGCAGTGTTTCCGTTTACACCAATAGTCTCTTCTAGCACTCCAGGAATTCTCCATCATTCTCTTCTCAGTTCCCCCCAAATCTTCCCCTTATCCATCCAAAAAACCATTCCAACATATGTGGTATTTGCAAACCACAGCAGCACACCACTTCTCAGGTACCAAGTCTGTTCTAGTTTGCTAGCTGCCAGAATGCAACACACCAGAAATGGATTGGCTTTTAATAAAAAGGGATTTATTTTGCTAGTTTTTCAGAGGATAGGCAGCTAACTTTCAACTGAGGTTCATTCTTACCCAGAACGGCACAGAGTGATCTCTACTGGCCTTCTCTCCAGGCCTCTGGGTTCCAACAACTTTCCCCAGGGTGATTTCTTTCTGCATCTCCAAAGGCCTGGGCTGAGCTGTGAGTGCTGAGATGAGGTGTGCTGAACTGGTTGGGCTGTGCTACATTGAGCTCTCTCATTTAAGCTCCAGCCAATTAAATCAAACATCATTCATTACAGCAGGTGCACCTCTTAGCCAACTGCAGATGTAATGAGCAGCAGATGAGGTTCACATACCATTGGCTCACATTCACATCACAGAACTAGGTACCTTCACCTGACCAAGTTGACAACTGAATCTAACTACCACAGTACCCTGTGTACACATACCACTGCCTTCGTGCTTCCATGGTTTCTTATGAGAAATCAGCACTTGGTCATACTATAGTTCCTTTGTATATGACAAATCACTCTTCTCTTTCTGCTTTCAGGATTCAATCTTTATCTTTGGCATTTGATATTCTGATTTGTAAGTGTCTCACAGTAGCTTTATTCTGTTTGGGGTACAATGCCCTTTTGGACATATATATTTATATCTTTCATAAGAGTTGGGGAATTTTTGTCATTATTTCCTCAAATATTCTTTCTGTCCCTTTTTCCCTTCTCTTCTCCTTCTGGGACATCCATGATATGTGTGTTTGTATGTCTTGTGCTGTCATTTAAATCCCTGAGAACCTGCTCATTTTTTCCCATTCTTTTCTCTAGCTGTTCTTGTGTCTGTAAGATTTTAATCATCCTGTCTTCTAGTTCACTGATTCTTTCTTCTGTCCATTCAAATCTGTTCTTGTATTCCTCCAGTTTATTTTTAATCTTTTCTATTGTGTCTTTCACTCCCCACATTTCTTTTCTGTTCCTTTTAAACTTTCAAATTCTTCTTTATATTCACTCAGTGTCTTCTTAATATTCTTTACCTCTTTAGCAATATTTTCCTTCATCTCCTTGAATTGATTAGAGAAATTTGTTCGAACATCATTGATTAGTTGTTTCAAATTCTGCGTGTTCACCAAAGTTTTATTTTATTCCTTTGACTGGGCTATATCTTCCTGGTTTTTAGTATGCTTGAAATGTTTTTGCTTATGTCTTGGCATCTGATTATCTTGATGAGTTTACTCTGAATGTCAGTTTCTCTCTTTTGCCTAGGGTGTTATTGTCAATTAGCTCTGTATTAAGGCCATTTATTGACACTTGATTTACCTAATTCTAGACCATTAGAACTGCCCAACTGCTCAGATTTTTCCAGCTCTTCTTCATCTGATTCTTGCCCTGGATATAGGGTAAAATTTTTAAGATTTCACTCTTTGTGCAGATGTTTTATCCCCAGGAGTAAAATTCTTTGCCTCTGCTTCTTCTCCAGGAATCTTGATCTGTTCTACTTATTTTTATTTTGCCTCTGTAGTTTTTTTATACTCCTTTCATTGCTTCTAGCTGCTTTTGGGTGGAAGGTCACCCTGGAGAAGACTTTTCTGAATCAGTATTTCCCCTCCAATACAGGGCCAGGACCTATGAAGGAGGTGCAGACTAGCTCCAGAGAGCTCTGGGGAGAGAATAAGACAGATGCCAGAGCCATTTTTTTGACTCCCGAATGCTGTACCTTCCTGGTCTGCCCTGCAAGAGGAGCTCTTTAACGAACTGTTCCATGAAACCCTAAGAAGGTACTGTGTCTATAAATCTCCACCATTTCTGTTCCTGTTGGTGGTAGAGTTGAAACAATATCCATGAGCCAGCCCTGTCAGGGCAGGGTTGATACAGCAACTCAGAGCTAGGACACAGTGATTTGAATTTGCCAATCAAAAGCCATAATCAGTTGCTCAGTCGTGCTCTCCTCCCTCCTCTCACATTCTTGAGGATGATGATGCCCATACCCCTCTCCATCCACAGCAGCCAGCCAGACTCCAAGGTGGCCTGCCTTGAGAGTGGTGGATGGACACCAGCAGGTGCTGCCGAGCAAGCTACTTCCAGTACTTTATTGCAGTTTCTCAACCTCTTCCACTCTTTCCTGGATGTCATAGAGTGCTCCCCTCATCTTTAGAGCCCCAGAACAATTGTTTCAGACAGTTCCTTCCTGTCCACTAGCTGTTTTGGAGAGGGAGTGAGTCCTGGAGCTTCCTACTCTGTCATCTTCTCCAGAAGTTCCCTACAATTAATTTTTTTTAAAACATAACCTGTCCTTTAAACTGCAGCTTGATTTCCAGGTACCAGCCTCTTACTTTTGTTGTTATTGAAGTAAAGAAGTCCCCTGCCTCTTAGAGCCACAGAAATCTAACCTTGAAGCAAGTACCATGCACCATCCACCACAGAGAAGGAACCCTGAGGCATTCTTTCTCTGAGGTTACTTCCTATCTGCATAGTGTTTTTTTTTTTTTTTCCACATGGGCAGGCACCGAGAATCAGACCCCAGTCTCAGGCATGGCAGGCTAGAACTCTGCCTGCTAAGCCACCTTGGCCTGACCCCTCCCCCCGATAGTGATTTTATCATTCATTTTTATTGATTTAACCATTTTCCGTACTGACACAGATTCCATTATAATTTACATTTGCTGTAAAGCATTCTACTGAGTCAATGTGCCATATTTTATTTAAATATTTTCATATTACTGGGTAATAATGCTGATATATATATATATATTTTTTTTCCCGCATGGCAGGCACCAGGAATCAAACCCAAGTCTCCAGCATGGCAGGCGAGAATTCTGCCTGCTGAGCCACCGTGGCCCACCCTGCAATATATTTTACATAGTACTTTTCTTTAAGATAAATCCCCAAGAATGAGATATCTGAGTCTAAAGCCTCCAAAATTCTTGATATAAATATTACAAAACTTGTTTTCTAATATTGCTTTTCTAAATTACATTGCCTTCAGAAATATTTAAAATATGTTTCATTTTCTGTAAACTTACCAAACATTAAATTAAAATTAAAGTGAATAAACTTAAAATAAATAAACTTAAAATAATACCTGCATTAAAATTGTAATTATTTTAAATTAGTGAGTTGGAAGTCTTTCAAATTCTTCACTCCTTTTATTTCCTTTGGAATATAAACTTTTAGGTAGAAATAGACAATAAATTTGTTACCTCACTGCAAATGACTAAACTATGTTTATTATAAAGGGGATCTTGAATGAGCTCTCTTCCTTAATGCCACAATGAGAAATTAGTTTGAAGTAAAATATCTGATCTCCAACATGTTATCAGAGTCCCTGTACCAATAATTAAAAATTCTCGTCAATAGTTAAATGAATTTATCTTAGTTTTACTGCCTTTTTGTATTTCCTTAAAGTCTTTTGTGGGAAATAATGCAATTGAATGAAACAATGATATGAGATTTGTCATTGTTCACAAAAACAGCAAAATGAAACAACCTTAGGTATTAAAGATGACCATGTTCTTTCTAGGGAAAAAACCCCATATATTTGCAAGGTTTTTAAAATATAAGGCCTTGTTATTGTTAAATGATAATGAATCTGAAACAAAACCTACATAATTAATCATTCATGGTTATTTATGTTTCACCAGGGATCTAAGTTACTGCCTTTAAGATTTGTAGTAAATAAATTTTGAACAAGGGAGGAAAGAACACAAGAATGGAGGTAGAAAAATCAATTTATGATCCTGTCAATGACACCAATCAACCATAAGACATTAAGATTTCTTGCCTAAAATACTGAACAAAGCTTTCTTCCCTTTTACAATTCACAAGGTCATAAAGAATCTACAGTGTGGCGTTCCTTATGAAAAATTCTTTATAACCTCTTCATGGTTAAAGTATTATTATTGGAAAATTTAATAAATGATGGGTTTCAAAGCTTTCTGCTAATAAAATGTCAGAAAACACATTCTGTTTACTTGAATACAAATTGGTTTATCATCTTTATTAACAAAATGAGCTCCTCTGAAGTCAGTGTTAATATGGAGCCAGATGCTATTAGAATCTTAATTGTACTTCAGCCACATTGGAAGTGGTGAGGGGGCAGAATCAACTTCTAATAAAAAAAATAACAAAAGGTAGATTATGCATTCATTCACTCACACAATTCAGGTACTATTTGTACTACATGCTTTGTGCTAGTCAAGGATCTAGGCACTGGAGGTACAGAACTGAGCAGAAAAGATCCATCCTCTGAAGGAGTTCACGTTCCTGGGACACAGAAGTGATGCAGCATTAAGCATGAGTCTAGTAGATTCTAAAGGGATAGAGCATAATTATATATAACTAGAAGATTTAATATAGTCAGTTTAAAATATTTTGCAATCAACATTAATTGATGTGTAATTGACCCATTCAGAGTCTAGTTGTATCTCCCCTTGGGTAGTTGTTCTGATGTAATCAATTAGGGACTGAAGACTTCTGTTTCTGTCAATATGCTCCTTACAAAAAAGGGGAAAGCCTCCCCTTAAAAGCATTTGATGAACTGATAAGAAAGTGAGAGTTATACAGATGAGAATTATAGGAAGCTTGGAACTCATTAAAGTAGGTTGAGCACTAAAGCTAGTTTTAGCCTTGAGGGCATTTATTACACTTGGTGAACTCAAACTTTTGCTTTCATGGCTTCAGGGGAAATAGGAAACAGGAGAAAAGATTTGTAGGATATCTACTAGAAAAACCTCATTGCAAATGTAATATCCCGAAGAGCTGCACTTTTATGCTCAGAATACTGGTGAACAAGGAATGCCCACAACCACCCTCCCTTATTCTGCCCAAACAATGAGCTACTTGAATCTCAGTATTGAGCACCTGAAATAAAAGATGACCCTGAGAAGTTGCATCAACAAGCAGGACTTCATAGTTTGGTAGGCTAAATTTAAAGTGTCTAAAATATCAAGAATTTATCTGAAGAGACTGAGCAATTATGCTAAAATGATCTCAAGCTGGTAATGCCTCCTCTCACCTGGCAGGAGAAAATGCAAATCCTCACTAGGGGAAAACATATTTATCCTTTTTCTCATGGAAAACATGCAACTCGCAATTAAAATTCAAGACACACACATGGGAACCAGGTCCAATTTATGCATTAATTTATTCAATAAATAGTTACTGAGCATCTAGTATATAACAGGCATCTAGTGCCAAACAAAACAGTTGAAAATATTTACTTTTATGGGTCTTACATTCTAATGGGGAAAGAATATAAACAAAATAATTAAAATATAAAACACATTAGATGGTGGTAAGTGTTAAAAAGATAAATATACTCCTAAAAATATCTTTAGCCTCATTAATAATTAGGGAATGGAGAATAAAATCACAATGAGGTACCATTTCATACCCAGTAAACTGGACAAGACTGGCAAGCTTAAGTATTGGTGAGGATATAGAATAGCAGAAATTGTATTAGCTTTCCATGGATATTGTAACAAATTACCACTAACTTAGTGGCTGAAAATAACACAAATTTATTATCTTCCAGTTCTCTGGGTGAGAAGACCAAAATGGGTCTCACTGGGCATCAGCAGGGCTTCTGGAGCCTCTCTGAGAGAATCTATTTCCTTTCCTCTTCCATCTTCTAGGGGCCACTCACATCCCTTGATTTGTGGCTCTTTTCTCCATCTTCAAGGCCAACATAACTGGGTGAAGTCTTTCCCACATTAAATCACTCTGACAGACTCATCTGTTTCCCTTTTCCACTTCCACTTTCAGAGATCCTTGCTATTTGGGCCCACCTGGAAAATCCAGGATATCACATTGTAAAGTCCCTATTCCCATGTAAAGCAAAATATTCTCAATTTCTGAGGATTAAAGCCTGGACAATTGTGGGTGACCATTATTTCTCCTACCATACTCATTAACCATTAGTGGGAATATTAATTAGAAAAACATAGATGAAAAACAATTTGGCATTGCTTAGAGCAGTTCAACATGTACATATTTTTAGACTAGATATTTCACCCCAATGTGTATAACCTGAGAAACCCTTTCATATGTTTATGAGGAAATATGTTGGAACGTTTATAGCAGATTGCTTTTAACAGTGTAAAAGTGAAATAACCCAAATGCCCATCAACAGTAGACTGGATAAATATTTTAATGAATTAGGAAATGGAATATTATACAGCAGTGAAAATTAATGTTTTAGTAACTGAATTCATTTAGTTAACATTAACAAATCTCAAAAATACGATATTCAGGTTGAGAAGCAAGTCATGGGAGAATAGAGACAGCATGATTACATGTATATAAATTAAAAAACATGAAAAATAAAACATATATTCTTTTTGGGTACAAAATTTTAATAAATTAAAAATCACAACAGGTGCATTATTAATATCAGCAGTACATCTGCAAACATATGTGCTTTCTTGATGTGTTTTGTTTGCTGTATTTTTATTCTTTACTCTACAATTTTTACTTTCTTTAGGAAGTAAGATATATTTTCCAATACATTTTTAAAACTTTCTGTTGCGCACAGGTTTAACTACCATTGATTCTTGAGCAACTATGGTTGGAGCAACTCACAATTATCAGATAATTAATATCTAAAAAGGGGCTCATGGAAGAAGTAAAATAAAGTTCCTCCTAAGGCAACATCTTGACTTTTTTACACTTTTTGCACAAATGCAAAATAAAAGCATGGAACTTGCTAGCAGTGAAATCCAGGGATAGTCTTAGCCTCATTGCTGCCACTACCCAGAGACTGCTCTGCTGAGCCCTTGTCTGTCCACCACTATTTACCCTGGACACAAAACATCCAGTCATGGATAAAAATGGGCTGATCCAGAAAGCCTAACTGGCCAGGCAGGCTGAGAGATATGGAATGACAGCCTGCCTGTAGCCTATAACTGAGCAAGGAGCTGAATTACCCAACGAGTAAAGGGATCTTCTCTTAGTTGCTTATAAAAATATTGTAGCCCTCCAGAGGTCATCTTGGAGGGTCATTTCAAGGACTGAACAAAGACATAAGAGGCTGAAAAACAAACAAAACAGCAGGTAGCTCAAGAATATGTAAAGAAAACTGAGATCAAGCTAAGAGATATCTATCCTGATGTACTTTCTCTTTTGGAAATGTTCCTTGATCCCTGATGATTCACCAGCAGAGAACAATGTCTTCTATTTGAAATTGAAAGGAGATCACACCATACTACTTGACTAAGGTTGCTGTTGGTGATGGAAAAAAAGAAATTGTGAATCAGTCATAGTAAGTATAACAAGAAGTTCTGAAATCAGGAAAAGGGTATAGTGTTAACATATCCTGTCATATTTGTCCTGGCCTGTATAGTCTCTGTATTCTATTTAGAGATTCTGAACTCCTGGTAGAAAGCCGGCTCAGTTGCAAAGACATCTTTTGATAAAGCCATCATTGAACTTGATATTTTAAGTGAAGAGTAAAGACAGCAGGCTCTTGATGCAATTTCCAAGAGACAACTTGACATTGTGAACATCAGATACAGAAGGAAAGAAAGTTAAAGCAGGGGAAAGGGGGAAAATCAATGGGCTTTCCAAATTTGCTTCACTCTAAAATTTGCAAAGAAGACAATTTACCATCCATGTTTTTGAACAAATAGATTTTTTTTTAATGTTTATTTGCTTTCATCTTTTTTATGAGTTTAAGGAGATGTCATGAAGAAGATGCAGAGTTCCCATATAACCCCCAACTCCACCCTCATATATGCAGTTTTCCTTATTATAAACACTGGTGTAGAACCTTTGTTAAAGTTGATGAAACAATATTGTTGAGATTATATTAATAAATACAGTCCATTTAATAAATATATTGCATGGTAATTTACTGCTGGCTTGAAAAAACCTATTAAAATTTTTTTGCTCTAGTATTTTTTTAAAAATGAAAAAACTGTAGTAGGTATAATCTTAGGTTTAATACATGCAGGTTCTGTAGCTTTGGGTCAATCACTTTTCTTCTTGGAGATTCAAGCCTAGTAATGTATATAACTGGGGAATTATGTTTACCAATGTGAAAAAATAAATAATATATAAAAAAGTCTGATAAACAAAACAATATATTTAATAATTCATATTCTTAGATTTATATAGCTAGTAAGCATAAAATAAAATGTAAATTATATATCAACAAATAAATCAACTGAGATAATGAAAAAGTTAAGACATAAAAATGTAGATGAAATGGCAGAGCAAGGGATGTTTGATTTTGAACAAACAGAAAGATGGCCAGATGCATTAGTTTGTTAAAGCTGCCAGACTGTGATATACCAGAAATGGAACGGCTTTTAAAAAAGGAATGTATCAAGATACAAATTTACATTTATAAGGCCATAAATGTACAAACTAAGATATCCAGAGACAGACACCTTGACTCAAGAAGGGCAGATGTCTGTCACATGGGAAGGCACGTGACTGGTATCTGCTGGTCCTTGTTCCAGGTCCTCTTGCTTCCAGATTCAGATGCCAGTGGTTTTCCTCCCTGAGCATCTGTGGGCCTTCACTATCTCCTCCAGGACACAGCTCTGAGCTCTGGCTTGCTTAGCACCTCATAGGTGGCAATGTCTGCTGGCATCTCATCTCCAAACATCCTTGTCTAGGCGTTTGCTCTCACTGTCAGCACCAAGCATCTTCAAATGTCTGCATCTCTGTCGGCTCTGAGCTTTCTCCAAAATGTCTCCCCTTTTAAAATATTCCATTAAACTAATCAAGACCCACCCTGAATCAGTGAAGTCACATTTCCATCTAACCAAAAGATCACGCTCCCAATTGAGGGTGTCAATCTCCATGAAAATAATCTAATCAAAGGTTTCCACTCTCAAATATTGAATCATGATAAAAGGACATGGCTTTTCTGGGGTATATAACACTTTCAAATCAGCATACCAGATTACAAAGATTTTTTTAAAAATTACTATACTCAGGTAGAGTTTCTTTTGTATCCTAAACAACAAATCACATGTCTGTGTGAGTCTGACTTACATTTATTCTAAGACTAATCCTAAGTATTTTCTTTTAACTTATTTCCCACATCTCCTTACAATGAACCCCAATATCCAAAATAATCCAAATATTCATTCATTATTACATTCAACCAATATTTGTTAAGCAAGTCACTGTTTCAGATACTGTAGGTACAGTAATAAACAAACCATACAAAGCCCTTGTCCTGGTGAGGTTTAGAGTCATACTTGTGGAGGAAGATAGCCAACATGTCCTTCATTAGTTCTTCCATCCATCCATTCATCTACCCGTCAATCCAACTAGAAGATTATTTTGGATAGTCAAATATGATCATGAAGGAATCTAATGACACTGGATAATAAGATGAGTGAGAATAGTGGGTCACAGGAGAGCTATAGTCAATTGGGCCCTTAAAGAAAGTTTCTCTGAGGACGCAACTTGTAGGCTGACAACAGTGAAGGAAGAAGGAATCAGGAAGCCAGTTGAGAGGGTTTGCCACCTTTATTCACTCTGAGTCCACCGTTCTCCACCTGCTGTGTGTGTTGGGGGACTGACTTGCAAAGTCTACATCAAGAGGCTCCCTTGACCTCTGACTTCTGGCTAAGTTCAGCCAATGTGGATTTCTTGTAGGAGATCAGAGGGAAAGAGGAGAGTAAGTTAGGGGAATTATTTCTCCCTTGCAGGTTTCCATAGGCTGTTTTTGTCCTACTATGAAAGCCAAAGATTCCATTGTCTGGGTAGCTTTCTCTTTTCTCTTGCCCTCAAGCCTGGAGTAATAAAATCTCCCCACTGTCACTACCCGTGGAGCGCTATACCATTTTCTGTTGATTTTCCTAAACCCTCACACCTTTGCATATAGTCTCTTCAGTTACTCAGCTTGAGCCATCTATTTCCCCCTGATGTCTGGATTGAAGCAAAGCCTGTTGCAATAGATCACATGTCTAAAGCAGAAGAGAAGAGGATAGAAGTGGAGATGGTGTGAAGAGGTTATATTCTGGATATATTTTATAAATACAAGCAAAGAGACCCGATGATGAATTGAAGGTGATTTCTGAGGTGGGTAATGCAGAAAGGAAGACTCCTGGGTATATTATCAACCGAGTTGATGGCTGGTTCCATTAAAGGAAGTAGTAAACAACAGAGAAGCAGCCTGTAGAGAGCTGGTGAATGGAACTCAAGTTTTATTTTGGACATGCTCTATTTGCAATTCCTTGGCTTTCTCTTTTCTGTTTTTGTCCTCAGTATGCATATATGTAATGAAGACAGAAAGTGGTAGGAGACTGAGCTCGTGGAGATGGACACTAGGCAATATTGTTAAGGCTAATATTCATTTTTTGATTCAAGTATGGAGCTCAGAGGAGAGGTCTGCGCTAAGATATAAATTTGGGGGTCATCATCATATAGGTGATATTTAAGGCCATGGCACTGGCTAAGAACACCTATGAAGATAATTATTTGTCTACTGTCTAAAACCTGCAGGTTCCCATAAAGCACATCTGTTTTCTTGGTCCACTGCCATCTTTTAGTTTTAAAATCTCTTCTGTTATTTATTTCATCTCTTTCAGGGGCTTCAGAACTACAGGCCTCTATTTACAGTGAATGAGTGCCAAATGACTACTATTTTTATTAATCCTCTGTTACGTTTTCAGAAATTATTATAAACACCCTCTTTTCCTGCTTACCTGAGTTTTCTAACTTTGTGGGTGTTATTAATTTCCTTGCACTCTTACCTATACATTCTGCATTTTCTCTTCATCTTTCTGTTGCTGTTGAAAAACCTTCTTCTTTCAGTTGGAAAATATCCTGAGCACTCTGCACACTGCACATTGTTTTTGTAGCTGCCATCTCTCACTGAACTCAACGTTTACACTCCTTTTATTTTCCTTCTATTTTTATACTCTACCCCCTTATTGCAGATTTTGATTCTGAACTGACAAACTGAATCATAATGAGAAAGTTGGCGCTAGAATTCCCTTAGTTAACCCTCTGCATAGAGGGAAGTGGTATTTATTTTCCTTAAAAAAAACTATAATCATTGAAGGATAATATTTTTTCTTTCATTGAATGCTATCAGGAATACCATCCACTTGAAGAACAAAACAATTTCTCTAAGATAGCTTCCACTTTTAATACTTTAATAGCTACATCCATGATATGTGAAAAATAAGATAGAATTCAATTCCTTGGATGTTGGATAATAGTGTTTTTAGTTCTTATCTGCCATTGATATATCAGTCACAGTTAAAGATTTCTTGGTAATTGTGCATCTGAAAGGATTATTAATCTCCCAAATTGCCTGGAACTCTCTTGGTTTTAACACTGAAAGTCCTGCATCCTGCTAACCCGCTAAGTCCCTTACAAACTGAAATAGTCACCCTATAGTTTGCCAGACTTTTCTGTGTCATTTCAAGTCACACAGATCTAGCACAGAGAGGGAGCATTTGCCTTTAGGTAGCTAGAATGACTTCATAATAACAATTTGCCTCACTTTTATGAGGATGTAGCTCTTTATAGAAAATAAACTATTTTGTAAGCAATAAAATTATCAGCATCGGTTGGGGCGACAGTGGCTCAGTGGCAGAATTCTTGCCTGCCATGCCGGAGGCTCAGGTTCAATTCCCAGTGCCTGCCAATGCAAAAAAAAAAAAATTATCAGCTTCTTTTTCTCATGTCTTCATTCTGATATGCAAAGATGTGTGTAATGTATTTCTATCTCTGACTTAGGATGTGTGATCTATATATCTCAAGGTTTTACAATATTTGGGTTGCATAACAAAAACAAAATGAAGGAAAACTATTAGCTTATATTCTGGGTTTTTATATACTAAACAACACGGTGAGAAAAGTTTTAAAAAAATCTTTCATCCTTCTTGCCTTCTACATCACTGGTGAATTTATTAGTTTTCAGTTCGGTGTTCTCTACCACTTTTACACATATCTTATGTCCTTGGCAACCTGTATACATTTTCCTCTTGTCTTTGTACTATTATTTTTCTTTTCTTTGAGTCCATCAAAATAGTTTCCATGTTTGATACCACATTACGTTCCTATAAAAAGAAATGCCTTTATGCTATCTTACCTCTATTAAGCTGTTTTTCCTTTGCTCATCCTCCCTCCTCAAGAGTGACTTAATTTAACAATTCTGCTAAATGAGAAAGTTTGAGAGGATTAGCCTCTTTCTGCTACACAATACAAGCCAAAAAAAAAAAAAAAAGAAAAGTAAGTCCTCTTGGAAATATGTAATATGCCTATTATTTCATTATAAAAGCTTGGCAGAGGGAAAAGTAAGGAAAGTATTGTACCTTGGCTACAATCTCCTCTACTCAAAGTGGAAAGAGCAGTTTAGTTGAGAAATATGTCAGAATTTGACTTTTATTTTCTTAACGCAACCAAAATTTGTCTATGAAAAGCTTCAAAATACCTGGCAGTAGAGTATTTGAACCCCTGATTATTTCACCTACATGGTTCATACAATCAGAATTCTGAGTCAGAAGAACTGAGGTTTACCTATGCTTCTCATTTCTATCAACATTAAAATGACACAGTTGGGCTGAATTCCAAATTCCCAGCTTCTCCAAGGTAAAATTTTAAGTGATCCATTGGAACATTTTTCTGATTAATATCTAGACTCAGAGAATGCTGGGGTATTCAAAGTCTAAATATATAGTCAGGAGGGACAAGCTGTCTTTGAGGTTATTGGATGAAAAAAACAAAAAAAGAGTGAGAATATTTTGTCCCTTCTTTGGCACAGCGTAGTGGCTCAAGTCAATTGGAGTTTGTATGCATTATTTTCTCCTTTTTCTATTCTCTCTCTTCTTCTCACAAATCCGGTCTTGACAAATAAGCACATAATGCAAAAAGCCAATTTACAGATTGGTATTATTGAAGAGAGAGCATGAGTTTATTGGCAAGGGACCGCATTTCGCCTACACTGCAGCTCTGGTGGTGGAAAGCTGTTTACAGTGTTTGGTGTATGACCCATTACATCTGCTACATTGTGAGGGAATAAAGATAACAAACAGGTCCAAAGGGAAAGTGTAGGAATTCAAATCCTCATGCATTTTCCCCATTTGAATTTGATTAGGTCAGTCTTGTCAAAATCGGGAATTGATTGGTTCTGATCAAAGTAATTTCAGTTATAAAGACATCACAATTGCTTTCCCAAACTACTTTTAAGATTCATATTCGACATTTTTTGTTGCAATATTCATATGAACAATTGAAATAATGTGCTACACTTCAACAATAAAGTAAAATTTTAAATGATATAGACAATTACACAAATTATAAGTGTCTCTGTCATAAGGTAGTTTGTTGTGTTCTGTAGCTATGGATACCTGTGTGTGAAAGCGAAGAAAAGATAGATGTTGGCTTAATACGAGACAATATTTCTACAAAGGGAGATTTTCTAATACAGAATGTTGCCCTGTGAAGTCGTAAACTTCCCTACCAAGGGATGCATTTGAGCAATCACTGCAGGACCCCCTGACAGAAATACTGCTAAGGGAATTTCTATGTTGCATCTAGGATCAAACTAGATGCCATCAAAAGTCCCTTCCGAACCTATCTTGCTAACATTCTCAATAACAGATATTTTACCACAATTCTGTATGACATATAATAAACCGGCTGCCAATATAGCTTTAAAATTTAAAAATCATTATGGCTGTTTTTGTGTGGGTGGATGTGAAGACATTAACCTCTTTTAAATGTAGTGAGGGTTATGCTTTTTCCTGAACATTGTCTTTTCCAATGTACTCTATAGTTCTAATACATTTTTTTAAAGAAAACATGTCTGCAGCCTTTAAATAATTCATGCTCTTTTTCATTACCAAACCAAAAAGTCAATTTAAAAAGTTAGTAAAATTTTTATGAAAGCCAGAGACTATAATAACTTTGATTTTTTTAAGGAGTGTAAAGCAACAACATTGCTTCCTTGTATACCTCTTTTCAATAAAAAACAATTTAAAAATTTACATTTTTCAAGGGGAGATGATTCCCATAAACAAACATAAGTATGCATCGCCCTGTGCCGTGGATGCCTGTCACTCAAATCACTGTCACGCCGCAAGCTACCCTGATAGAATCAGAAAACAAAATAGAGTTAGCTAGATGAGTTTACAGAATGGTGTCTGAATGAGTGACAGATGTTTGTGCTATAACCACATTATGTGCACTCAATTTTTACTATAGAACAATTGCTTCTAATCACTTTTATGTTCATGATTAATGTGTCATAAATTCATGTGAATTTCAAAAATGACCTATGAAATCTAGGTAATTGTGCTTCACTTACTTTCTCCCGATAAATTCGTTTTAAAAAGAAACTGATTTGAGCAGCTATTGAATTGCGGATACCAGCAATC
Organism: Myrmecophaga tridactyla; assembly: GCA_004026745.1. Classification (NCBI taxonomy): domain Eukaryota; kingdom Metazoa; phylum Chordata; class Mammalia; order Pilosa; family Myrmecophagidae; genus Myrmecophaga; species Myrmecophaga tridactyla. The sequence goes on from PVIY010020815.1 coordinate 27,823, forward strand.
TGTGAGTCCTCACACACGTGGTCCAAATCTTCCTGGTTCGTGGAAGTCCTGACATTAGACCCAAAATGATTATCAATCATCAGCCACATAACATTGTCTGCTGTAAATGGCTAGTGCAATTAATAACAGTAATTCAGGCATGAGCTGGAAAGCTGTGATCTTTATTGAGTAAATGGATTGGTGGCTCTTTCTGTTCATGTTTGCACTCAATTTGTGCTGCTTTCAGCTACTGATACAGTCTATTACTATTTCAGTTATGATAGCATTTTCCATTATATGAATTCGATAGGAAATGCCAGGTGAAGCAAGAAACATGTTCATTTTTTTTTGTAGAAATAATTTTAGCCTACTTTTGAGGTCTCCTATTTTATTCATCACCAAATGATGCAAATAACTGATGTTTTATAGTCATCTCATTTACATATACGATAGGTTTTTGGCTTTCACATTTATAAATATTTCTTCCATCCCTACCACTAGCTCTAGGTTTTTCTTTCTTCTCAAACCTTTATATTAATTTTTATTGTGAACACTTTTTCCACTGAATGAAAACAGAACACATAAAATATTATTTTGTGAGTGTATATTTGTGCCTGGAAATCAACTGTTATTTCATTTTCATCCCTAGTATATACATATTCAAATATGTATATGTTTAAACATATATATTTCATATATATAAATGTGTGTAAAATGTATGTATACTATACTGGTTCCTATCAGAAATAAGCTGTGATTTAAATTAAATGTCTTCCTGTATTTAGTTTGGAATGCCAGCTGGTCATCAACCAGAAGCAATATATTGTAGTCAAGAAAATAGGTAGGTGAAGCCAGCCAGTTTAACTTTAAATTTTACTCAATAATTTATTTGCCATGTAATATTGAGAACTGAATTAAATTCTCATTTTTTAAATTTGTAAAATGAGTTGTAATTGAATGGATCTTTCATTTCCTAATCTGACTCATAAGAAGTGCTTCATTACTGCTAACTATTATTGTTAATTAAGGATCTGTCCTAGGGCAAAATTTCTCTCCTCTGCCTGATGAACCTGTGAAAGCTAGAAAAAACTTTATCTGTTGATGGGAAAGGCATAGAATAGATATTCCCATTGCAGAGGGAGAATTGGAAGGAGAAAAAGGGTCATCTGTCAGGAGCAAATCTGAAACTCAGCAGGGCAATCTTCATTAGATTCTAAGGTATGAGACCCATCAGTCTCTGTCCTCCAGGCTTGCAGCAGCCCCACCCTTTCCAACCACTAGGGAAGCGACCATGTTTTCTGTGACCATGTTCTCCTCCAAGTCCAGGCCATAGGCCCCACCCTTTCTATTTCAGTTTGCTAAAGCTGCTGGGATGCAATATACCAGAAATGGGTTGGGTTTTTGAAAGAGATTTATTAAGTTACAAATTTACAGTTCAAAGGCCATGAAAAGTCCACATTAAAACATTAACAGGATGATGCTTGGACTCTAAGGAAATGCTGCTGGCACCTGGAGCACCTCTGTCTGCTGGGAAGGCATGTGGCTGGCATCTGCTGGTCCTTGCTCCTAGTTCACTACTTTCAGCTTCTGATTCCAGTGGTTTTCTTTTTGTGTCCTGCTAGTCTTCTCTTAGTGTCTCTGGGTCATTTCTCTGTCTAAGTTTTTCTGGGTCCTCTCTTAGCTTCTCTGGGACAAACTCTGGATTTCATATCTTAGCTTCCTGTGGCTTTCTCCAGATTTTGGCTCTTTCAGTTTCTGTGGGTCTTTGTTAAGCATCTCCTGGGGAGTTTCTGTCTTCAAGCATCTGTGCTTTCTCCAAAATGTCTCCCTCTTAAAGGACTTGAGTAAGCATATTAAGACCCACCTTGAATGGGTGGGGTCACATCTCCATGGAAATAACCTATTCAAAAGGTTCCACCCAACAAGAGGTCTGGCCTCAGATTGAAATAAAAAATATGGCTTTTCTGGGGTACATAACAGTTTCAAACCAGCACATTGTGACAGGGGTCACCTGTCACAAGCAAATCTGAAACTCAGCAAGGTGATCTCCGTTAGATTCTAGAATATGAGAGTCATCAGTCTTTGTCTTCCAGGCCTGTGCAGCCCCACCCTTTGTAATTACTAGGGAAGTAGCCATAATCCCCCTGACAATGTTCTCCTCAAAGTCCAGCACACAGACCCCACTCTCTTTGAGGTGGCATGATATGCTCCCTAAATGCTGATGTGGAAGGCCTACCCTTCCAAATACCAGGGTGGGCCTGCCCCACCTTTCCAAATGCCCGGGGAAGAAGACTGCCCTTTCCAAAGGCTGGGGACAAAGACCCTTTCTCTTGGCCAGCAGAAATATCTTCTGCCCAGACTTTTGCTACTGTAGTCCTGTCCTTAAAGTTATTTGTCCTTCATTTTATCCTGCCTCTGTTCCTTTCAATTCAGGCTGGAAGTACTTCTGCTTATGCAAAATTCTCTAAAATCTTGTCAGTTTTGCATGCAGTTCAAGGGGACAAGCCATCACAGGAAAAGATCTTCCACAGATCCTTCCTGAATAATTGTATTTCTATTCCTGATTTACTCTGAGATTCTTAACTAGATTCATGAGTCATAGGCTAACTGACTTAGCAAACAACTCTTCAGCCATACCCTTTTGCCAAGCACTATTCTCTGTGGATTTACCTCCTGGAAACTCAGGGAGGGTCACTTCTGGCCCTAGTCTCAAAGTACACCATTTAGATAGGCTGAGAAATTTCCAAATCATGAAATGCTGGTTCTTTTCTGCTGAACAGTTTACTCCTCAGTTTGTCTCTTTCCTCTTTCATTTTACTTTAAGCAGCAGGAAGAAACCAGGTTTTGCCTTCTACATTTTGCTAGGAAATCTCCTCAGCTAAATATCCAAGTGCCGCACTTACTAATTCCAGTTTCAATCCAACCTAGGATGTAATTCGGCCAAGTTATCTGCTACTTTGTAACAAGGATTGCCTTTCCTTCAATTTGAAATAACAGATTCATTATTTCATTCTGAGGCCTTACTGGAAGCACCTTGAATGTCCATATTTTTGCTAACTTTCTCTTCATGACCACATGTTCATTCTCTAAAATGATATTTTCTCTATAGCACTCATTTATTTCTGAGCCTCCATCAAACTTACCTGTAATTTCCATATCTGTACCAATGGCCTATTCAAGCAAGCTAGGCTTTTTCTATCAAGCATCTCAAAATTCTTCCACGCTCAACCCATCACCCAATTCCAAAGCCGCTTCCACATTTTTAGGTATTTGTAATAGCAACACCCCAATTTCTGGTATCCTAAACTGTCCTCAGTTTGCCAGGACTGCTGTGACAAATATGACATACTAGTTGGCTTATACACAGGAATGTATTGTCTCATGGTTTTGGAGGTTAGAATTTCAATACAAAGTACTGACAGGCTGGCATTCTCCTGGAGTCTGCAGCATTCTGGAAATCCACTGTCACATGGAAATCTCTCTCTCCTCTCAAAAAAAAGTTCTATTATTATGTACTTTATCAGGAATATAACAAATTGAGAAAGTTAGGCAAGAAAGAACAAGATATGAGATTGAAGAAATAGGAAGTCAAAAAAAGAAAAAAAAGGCAGAAAATGATTGGGAAGAGAGAGATTCCAGGATAAATGGTCAACCAAAAATAGAACCAATTCACATTGGGTCAGGAAGGTAGAAGGTCTCCGAAGTCAGAATTCTGAAAGTAAATTGAATTGATAAGCTTTATAAAATATCTGTATATATGAAAAATTATATTTAATGGCTTCTGTAAGTTGCAAGATGAACTGATTGCTACAGAAATAAGTATGTAAGTAAGAAAATAAGGCAATTTTTGACCACAGGGAAAAAAAGTATTAATTGTATAATAAAAAGAAAATAATCTTGGGACACTTGTGTTGGCAATGTAATATTTTTATATCTTAAATATTGTGAGCACTAAATGACTAATCTAAAGACCACATTAGAATGATAGGTGGAAAATAAATCCAAGATAGGTATACTGGCTTAAAAGGCCGAAGTATTTATCTACCATATTTACAAGTCATTAGATAGCACATAAAATGTTACATTTATCAATAGCAAAACATGCACATTATTAAGAAATTTGAAGACTAATTTAGAAACAAATAGATAGGAGTACTTTTCCTTGGGGAAAAGGACAGAAGGATGAGGAGAAATTTAGCCAGGGTTCTTCAGTAACAGTAAACCCTAAGCAAGTATTACTTCAATAAAAATAACTTAGATGTAGCGTTAATTTCAGTGCCTGCACATATGTGTGCAACCATCCCACTGTATGTTTATGACAACCCCAGAACTATTTTTTGTAGATATACTTGAACTTATTTAAACTGAATAATTGATTAGTAATGCAGACCTAGGCATGTCTATATACATACAATTATATATGAGTCCACACCTAGAACTCACACACACATACATCATGCTCAATTATATGCAAGAAAAGATTCAGCTGCCTGTGCTCAAACCATGTTATCTTAAAGGTTAATTATTAGCTAGGCAACTCTAAGTGACTAGAGAATTACAGGTAATTTTGATGGCTATTTTAAGTTTCAGATGTTTTTGGCTTTTACATTTATAGTAGAAGGAGGAGCAGTGGTTAAATATACTGTTTTTTTTATTAATTAAAAAACTTAACAAAAGAACATTAAGATATCATTCCATTCTACATATACAATCAGTAATTCTTAATATTATCACATAGTTGCATATTCATCATTTCTTAGGACATCTGATTTTTAATCTTATATAAAAACTTACAGCTATTAAGTGTACAATTGGGTGATTTTTGACAAGGATGCTTGTGTATTCAGTATTGTAATCAAGATTTGGGAAATTTCTGTCTTCCTCCAAAGTTTTCCATGTCCTGTGTCAGTCAAATTTCATTCTCCCAAAGGCAATCATTATTCTGATTTCTGTCTACCTTGGGATGCTTTATTTTGAACTTCATATGAAAGGTATCATACTGTATATCCTCTTTTGCATCTGATTTCCTTCACTTGACATGATACATTCGAGATTCATCCTTGATGTTCATGCGGCAGGCATAGAAATGTGCTAAGTTTCCCTTCAAGGAAGATGTTACTAGCCAGCTTCAAGAATTATGGTTAGTTGACAGCCTGTAGTTATTAGATCCTTTAGGATTTGCCTCTGCTTTTTGCCTATGTTCACACTTTCTTTGAAGGCAGTCTCCAATCAATGACAAATTCAAGGCAAAGGTAGTCTTGCAGTTCTTCAGAGGACTCTAAGCCAATAACTCAGCAAAGTGGTAGTACAAGATCCTGCACATATATACCCAATGCGAGATTCCTCATGTGAGCAATCTTTGTTCCAGAGCAACCTGTTGGCCTGGCAGAGACTTTGCCAGAACAGCATAGTTTACTAGGGATTACTGACCAATTATTATTTCTCTTCTCTTTCTTCAGCTATTACTCTCCAGTATATTTTTGCAGTTCTGAATCCTTAGTGTTTACTTCCTAGTGGTATCACACTGTGATATTATATGCCTATATAGTCCATTCCATTTTATTAATGACTAGTGTTCCACTGTATGAATACACCACAATGTGTTTATCCATTCTTTTGGAATTTTCCAGTTTTGAGCTATTGTGAATAAAGCTAATGTAAACATTCTGTTTCACATCTTTCTTGGGAGTGGGGGAAGGGGAACTTTTATTTTCATTGTGGAGTGGAATTGCTGGGTTATAGGGTAGGTGTATAATTAACTTTGTAAAAAACAGCCTATTTTCTAAAGTAGTGGTATCATTGCACAGTCACGTCAGCAACATGTAAAAGTCCAAATTGTGCTACATCTTTGCCATAATTTATTGAGAGTCTCTAAATTTTAGCTATTTTAAGTAGGTGTTAAGTGGCATTTTATGATTTGCATTGCCCTGATATTGGTAATTTTTTCATGTGATTATTGATCATTTGTTTCTATTTGTTGTGAAGCATCTGTTCAAATCTCTTGCCTGTCTTCTCTAATTGGCTTCTTTGCCTTTACTGCTTATTTGTAAGAGTTCTTATACATTTCGGGCTATGAGCCATTTGAAAATATATTGCTTTAAACTAAGCAATCTTTGACTCCTGTGGGAAATCTACTAACCTCCACCCCTGGACTAAAATTAAGGCACAAGCCTACAGGTCCCTCCTGCTCTGCTTGTCTGCTCCTGCGTGGCTGACTGAGCCACCCAAATGATTGTGCTTCCTGACGGCCCCTCATGGCAGGTCTCTTTCTGGGACCTGTAACAAACTATTTTTCTCATGCTTTATGGTCTCAGTTTCCCATTGTGTTACATCTGACCTCCACCGAAACCCAAATTTAAAATCCATATTTACTAATTCGAAACAAGCCTATGTCACACTTACTATTGCAACTTTATAGTGAAATCAGGCAGTGTTTGTCCTGCAATATGCTTATTTTTTTTACGCTTCTCTTTTGAAAAGATATTTTGGCTACTGTAAGTTGTTTGCCTTTCCATATCAATTTTAGAATCAGCTTGTTAATTTCTGCAAAGATATATGACCAGGATATTGATTGGGATTGCATTAAAATTAGGATTTAAATTGGGGAGAATTAACATCTTAATCATATTGCATCTTCCAATTTGTCAGCGTGTCATATTCTCCATTTATGTAGGTCTTTGATTTTCCTCAACAACATTTTATAATTTTCAGCATGGAAGTACGCCCTGCATTTAAAAATATATTTCTAAATATTTTATGATTTTGATGCTATTGTGATATTTCAAAAAATTTCATTTTCTGAATCTCTCCTGCAAGTGTATGGAAATAAATTTGTTGGTACATTGCCTTGCTAATTTTGCTTTATGGTTCTGTTTGTTTCATTGTAGATTCATTACAATTTATATATATATATATATATATATATATATAATGATATCATGTTATCTGAAATAAAGCTAAAATATTTCCAGTATATTATTATTAATATTACTATTGTTTTATATGCTGTATGGTGGTAGTCACACTTCATTGTTTTTCCATGTGAGTATCCTGTCATTGTACCACCAGTTGTTGAGTGTCGTTTGCTTGATTTTGGGGAAGTGCCTGGGCCAGGAATCGCACCCAGGTCTCCTGCATGGCAGGCAGAATTCTTCCACTGAATTACCCTTGCACCACCACCCCCAGTGTATTTTTACTAGAAGTGTAACAAAGGACATTATTACACTACCCCTGATCTAAGAGGAAAAGCATTCAGTATTTCAATATTAAATGTATAATTATGGTGTTAGGTGTAACTTTTTTAAGAATTACTTTTTCATATCAAGGAGGTTCCTAAATTGCTGAGAGATTTATAAAACTAAAAAATGTAGCTGTTGAATTTTGTCAAATATGTTTCTATGTTTTAATACTAGCTTTATGAGCTATAGTACCCATACAGTAAAATTAACCCTTTTAAAGGTACAGTTTGGTGGTTTGAAGTATATTCACAGAGTTGTACAACTATCATTACTATACAATTTTAGAATATATTCATCACTACAAAAAGAAATCCTTATTCCATTAGAAGTCACTCCTCAGTCTTCCTTCCCCCAATCTTCTGGCAACAGCTCCTCTTCTTTACATTTCTATGGGTTTGTCTATTCCAGCTATTTCATATAAATTAGACCAGGATACTATATACGAGAATTGGAACAGCTTTTTACAAATGGAATTTAATAAGCTCAACTTTATAGTTCTAAGCCTATAATAAAGTCCAAACTGAGGCACCTAGGAAAAGACACCTTAATCCAAGGAAGGCTGATGGGTCTAGAACACCTCTGTCAGCTGGGAAGTCACATAGTTGGCATCAGCTCCTGGGCTCCAACCTTTGTTTCCATGGGGGTTCCTCACTTTGCTTCTCTGGGTCTGGCTTTCATCTCTTAGCTTCCCTCAGCTCTCTCTAGGTTCTGGCTTGATTGACATATCACGGCAACATTGGCTGGGCTCCAAGCATCTCCAAACATCTTTGTCTCTGTTCTCCAAGTGTCAGCATCTGTGTCAGGTTTGCTTTGAAGTTTCTGTTAACTTTGTCGCTTCTCTCTCCAAAATGTTTCCTCTTTTAAAAGATTCCAGTAAAATAATCAAGACTCACCTGGAATGGGTGGAGTCATATCTCCATCTAATCAAGAAGTTGCACCCACAGTTGGGCATGTCACATCTCCGTGGAGATACTCTAACCAAAAGTTTCCAACTACAGTATTGAATCAGGATCAAAAGAAATGGCTGCCCTCACAGGATCGGATCAGGATTAAAACATAGCTTTTCTGGGGTACATAACATTTTCAAACTGGCACATGTGGTTATAAAGATTTACTCATTATTTTCCTAGAGATTTTTAGATTTAGTTTTTACATTTAGTTCTAGGATTCATTTTGTGTTAACTTTTGCATATTGTATGAGACAGATAGAAGCTCAATTTTATTATTTGGATGTCTATCCAGTAGTTCCCACATCATTTGTTCTCTCCTTACTAAATTGTCTTGGAATTCTTGTTGAAAATCAATTACCAAAAAGGGAAAGGTTTATTTCTTGACTCACAATAATATTCCATAGATCTGTATGTTTATCCTAATGCCAATACTACACTATGCAGATTGTTGTAGCTCTAAAGTAAGATTTGAAATTGGGAATTGTGAGCCCTCCAAAATTTATTCTACTACTTCAAGATCACTTTGTGTATTCTGGGCCCCTTGCACTTCAATATAAATTTTAGAATCAGCTTGTCAATTCCTGTGGGGAGTTGGGGGGGAAAGGTAGTGGCATTTTGGAGGAAACATGAGAAATTGTAGATCAAATTGGGGAGGACTGCCATTTGAATAATATTAAGGCTTCTGATCCATGAACATGGAACTTTATTTATTGAGGTATTCCTCAATTTCTTTCAAGAATGCGTTGCAGTTTTTAGTGGTTACTTTTTTCCTAAGAATTTTACCTTTTCCCCGTATTAGAGAAGATGTGTGTTTACAGAACAATAATGCATAAAATACAAGATTTCCATATACCACCCTATTATTAACACCTTACAATGATGTGGAAAATTTGTTATAATTGTCAATAGCACATTTTAATTACTGCACTATTAACTACCATGCATGGTTTAATTAAGGGTTCACCATTTGTGTAATGTAGTTCCATGAATTTTTTTCTCTATTTTAGTTCCATGGATTTTTAATAGACTTTTATTCTGTTACGTATATACAATCTAACATCTCCTCTTTTAATCACATTCAGATATATATTTCAATGTTTTAAATTAGGTACACAACATTGTGCTACTAATGCCGTTATCCATTTCCAAAACATTTCCATCATTCCAAATAGGAACCTTATACATTTTAAGCCTTAACTTCTCTTTACCCATCCCCCGCCCCCGTAACCTATATTCTAGATTCTGACTCTGTGAGTCTGCTTATACTAATTATTTTAAAAAAGTGAGAGTATACAATATTTGTCCTTTGTGTGTGACTTACTTCACTCAAAATGTTGCCTTCAAAGTCCTACCTTGTTGTTACATGTATCAGGACTCCATTCCTTTTTAGGGCTGAATGATATTCCATTGTGTGGAATGTGAATATATATATATATATACCACATTTTATTTATCCATTCATCAGTGGTGGACACTTGGGTTGCTCCCATCTTTTGGCAATGGTGAACAATGCTTTCAGGAACAGCGATGTGAAAATATCCTTCAAGTCCCCACTTTCATTTCTTTCAGTATATACTTAGTAGTGGGAATGCAGGGTCAAATAGTAATTCTATACTTCCTGAGAAACCAACAAACTGTCTTCCAGAGCAGGTGTGTCATTTAAAATTGCCACCATCAATGAATGAGTGTTCCTCTTTCTCCACGTCCTCTTCAACATGTGTTAATATCTGTGTTTTCTTAAGTGGTATCCATTAAGATTGGTGGGACATTTTATCTTATTGTGGTTTTGATTTTCATTTGTCTGATGGCTAATGAGGCTGAGCATCTTTTTTCATGTGGTTCCTGGCCATTTGTATATCTTATTTGGAGACATGTCTATTGAAGACTTTTGCCCATTTTTAACTTGAGTTGTTTGTTTTTCTGTTGTTAAGTTGAAGATTTTCTTTATATATTCTGGATATTATACCTTTATTGATATGTGGTTTTCCAACATTTTCTCACATTGTGTAGGTTATCATTTTACTTTAATGATAAAGCCTATTGAGGCATAAATGTTTTCGATTTTGATGTGGTCTCATTTATCTATTTTTTGTTTTGTGGCTTATGCTTTGAAACCATTGCGTAGCATAAGCTTCCCTATATTTTCTTTCAGAAGTTTGATAGTTCTGGTTCCTATATATAGGTCTTTGATAAACTTTGAGGTGAATTTTGTGTTAAGTATAAAGTCAAGTCCTCATTTTTTTTTTTTTTTTGCAAATGGACATCCAATTTTCCCAGTACCATTTGTTGAAGAGACTGTTCTTCCCCAGTTGAGTAGTCTTTGCTTCCTTGTCAAAAATCAGTTGGCCATAAATGAAGGATGATTTTTGAGCTCTCAATTTGATAACATTAATGTAAATATCTGTCATTGTGCTAGTACCATACTCTTTTGAATACTGTAGCTTTACAATATGTTTAAAAATTGAGACGTGTGAATCCTCCAACTTCAATCCTCTTCATCAAGATGGCTTTAACCATTCAGGTATAGTTATGCACCCACATAAACTTGATGATTGGATAGCCATTTCTGTGAAGAAGGGCATTGGAATTTTGATTGGGAGTGCACTGAATCTATCAATTGTTTCGGTTAGTATTGACATCTTAACAATATTTAGTCTTTCAATCCATGATGTAGTTATCTGAAAACAGATACAGCCTCCTTTCCAGTCTCAATGATTACTATTTCTTTTTCTTGTGCAATTTTTTAATTTCCCATCAAGACCCTCCAATACGGTGTTGAATAGGAGAGGTGATAACTGGGTATCATTTTCTTGTTATTGATGTGTGATGTTTGCTTCAGGTTTTTCCTAGATGCCCTTTAACAGACTGAGAAAATTCCTTACTATTGCAAGCTTGCTAAGCAATTTTTCAGGATAGGTGTTTGATTTTGCCAACTATGTTTTCTGCATCAATTGGAATGAATATGTGGGTTTTGTACTTTATTTGAATAATAATGAATAGTGCATTGATTTCTTTTCAGATGGCAAACCAACACTGCATTGCCGTGATTGATCCAACTTGGTTATGACATATATATACATATATACACATCTTCCTTCTTATTTGTTGCGGGACTTGATTTGTACTATTTATTTATTTATTTTTTGGTGGTGCATCGTCTGGGAATCAAACCCAGGTCTCCCACATGAAAGGGGAGCATTCTACCACTGAACCACCATGCACCCAGCTTGTACTATTTGTAATGTTTCTTGGTCAATATTCATAAGCGGTATTGAATTTTTTTTGTGATGTCTTTGTCTGGTATCAGTCATGTCAAGTCTTAAACTCCAGTCTCATGAATGCCCTATTTAGAAATAGGGTTTTTAAACATAAGATTGGTTAATATAAGGCCCAACTAGATTAAGATAGGCCCTTTTCTGATATGATTGGTGTTCTCATAAGGAGAGGGAAATTTGGACACATTCAGACAGACAGAAATATGATGGCCATGTGAAGGCGGAGGCAGAAATCAGAGTTATGCTGCCACAACCAAGCAATGTTAAGGATTGCCCAGGCTATCGAGAACCCAGAGAGAGGTATGAGTCCTTAGAGAACTAAGAGGGAGCATGGCTCTGCTGACACCTTGACTTTGGATTTCAAGCTTGCAGAAATAGAAGACAATAAATTTCTGTATTTTTAAGCCCCTGCAGAGTATTATAGCAGCCTTAGGAAACTAAGGAGGACATTGTTTTAATTCTACATATCTATGAATTTCCCAAATAACAATTTATTTTTAATTTCATTTCATTATAGTTAGAAAATATTCCTTGCATGATATCAATTTTTTAATGTTTATTGAGGCATGTGTTAAGCCCTTAACCATGGTCTGCCTTGGAGGCTATTTTATTTACATCTGAGAAGAATACTCATTTTACTGTTTTAAGTGGAGATTCTATAGATGCCTGTTAGGTCTACTTGGTTATTGTATTTTTCAAGTCTTTGGACTTTATCTTCTACCTAGTTTTTGAAAATGAACTATTGAAGTCCCTAACTATTATTTTTGAATTATCTATTTTTCTCACTGACTCTTTCCGTTTTTGCTTCATATATTTTGGATCCTTTTTAATTTTAGACACATGTGTGTTTATAATTGTTACGTGTTTCCAAATGATTGATCCTTTTAAAACTATAAATAATCCCTTATTGCCTCCTGTGACAATTGTTGTTTTAAGTCCATTTTCCTGATGTTAGTATAAGCAGTCTTTTTTGTTACTATTTGTATGGTATATTTTCCATCATTTTTTTTTTTTTTTTACATGGACAGGCATCGGTAATTGAACCCAGATCTCTGGCATGGCAGGCGAGAACTCTGCCACTGAGCCACTGCTTCACCCTTTTCCATCATTTTGCATTCACTCTATTGTGTCTTTGAATCTGAAGTTCATCTGTAGTAGAAATAATAGAGTGTTCTTAATTAATGAACTCATTCTTATAATCTCTCTTTTGTTTGGAATGATTAATCCATTCATATTTATTGTAATCATTGACAGGGTTGGATTTATATCTTCCATTTCAGTATTTGTTTTATACATATCTATGCATTTTTCTTATAATTTCTCTTTTATTGTCTCATTTTATGTTATATAGATATTTTACATTGTAACACTTTGACTCATCTGTTGTTTCATTATATATATATATATATATATGAATAAAATGGAGGCATTTTCTTAGTTACTCTGGGGATTTCAATTAATGTCATAATTTTTAAAAAATCCAATTTTGATTAAGTGTGATTTAATTTTAATAGAAACAAAAAGTTTTCTCCATTATTGCTTCATTCTCTTCCCTTTTGTTTGTGGAATTTATTACACAAATTACAAATTATATGTTATGAGACCATAACCACAGTTTTATATTTATTGCCTTAAGCATTTTTCTGTTAAATCAGATAGAAGGGAAGCAATACAAATAAAAGTACACTTACACTGTCTTTTTAGATATCTCTGTAGTCAGCTATATATTGTTCTTTATTTCTTCATGTGGATTTGAGTTATTCTCTAGTATCTTTTCATTTCAGCCTGAATTACTCCATTTATTATTTATTTAGGCATATCTGATAGAAAAACATTCTCCCAATTTGTGTTTATCTGGGAGTGTCACAATCCCCCCATTTTTGAAGGTTAATTTTTCTGGATGTAGAAGTTTTTGTTTATATTCTTTCTCTCTCAAAGTTTTGAACATGTATCTCACTGCCTTATGGCTTCTGGCTTCTGATGAGAAGTCAGTTGTTAATTTTATGTTAGAATACCCTCTAGATTATGAACAATTTTCTTCTTGTGGTTTTAAGATTCTTTGTCTCCTCCTTTTACAAGTTTGACTATAATGTGTGTAAGTATGGCTCTGTTTAATTTTACCCCCCTTGGAATTAATTAACTTCTTGGTTATGTAGATTAAACTTCCTCATATGATTTGGGAAGTTTGGGGCCATTGTTTTTTCCAACTATTTTATTTGCCCCATTCTCTTCTTCCCCTCTTCTGGGGTTTCCATTTACATATATTATTATGCTTATAGGTGTTCGACAGATCCCTGAAGCTCTACTCACTTTCATTTATTTATTTGCTGGACCTCAGACTGGATAATCATAATTGACCTATTTTCAAGTACCCTGATTCTTTCATCTACTAGCTAAATCTACGGTTTTACCCTTTAGTTAATTTCCTATTCCATTCTTTTGTTCTTCTTAACTCCTGAGTTCCTTTTTCTTTTTCTTTTCCACAAGAATTTCTGCCTCTTTATTTATATTTTCCATTTGGAAAGAGACTATTTTCATTATTTGTTTTAATTATTTAGAAAATTTTTTAGTTAACTGGACATTTTTATAAAAGCTGTTTAAGGTCTTTGTGTAGTAAATTCAACATCTGGGTTTCCTCAAGTATAGTTTTTGTCTTTTTTCTCAGTATAGGTCAAATTTTCCGGTTACATAGAGCATCTTATATTTATTGTTGTTGGACTTTTAAGTAATATAATGTGGACTCTCTGGAAATCATAATAATTTCTTCTGCCTCCACTGCAGTGTCGTTGCTGTTGCTGTTAATTGTTTGTTCAATGACTTTATGGGCTTACTCTGTAAACTCTTCATCCTTTGTCATGTATGACCACTGACGTAAGTGCTTAGTTTGCTTAGTGTTCAGTCCATATTTATACGGAGAGTTCCTTCAGTTCCTTTTATCAGTTCCTTGCTAAGTTTCTCCATTTGCATGTTGGGACATGCTTTCAAAGATCAGCAATTTATAACCCTTTCTCATCCTCTACTTCTTGCTTGCAAAGGTCCTTAAAGCCAGCCAATGGTGACAGATCAGGCTTCTTGGGTCCCTCAAATGCACATGGTCCTTAAATGCGCATGACCTTCGTGATTCCAAGAAATACGTAAGAGGCTGTTATGGCTCCTACTGACATCTCATTCCCCATAGTTTCCTTTAAGATTTTGTGTGTGTGTGTGTGTGTGTGTGTGTTTGTGGGGGGTCATCTTATTGTTTTCTCCAATGTCTGTTTTGCCACATTAAGCAGCTGTGATATTAAACAATTGATGCTCATTCTTTTCTACAAGCACCCAGAGGATAAGGTTTTCCTATTGACTTCTGATTCAGGTCCAATAAATAAAAGCTCCATCAATAGGTGAATTAGGCTTTTCCAAGGAGCTTCCAGTCATAACAGATATCTGGGGAGTAGGTTTTTGGGGCTCCCAATTCATTCTGATGTATCCAGTGCCTGCTACACTGCTGTTTTTTTACAGCAACCATGGTTTAGCAGCTGCTTCTTTTCAAGATGAATTCAGAGCTGACAAGAGGGCATGGGAATAAGACAAATTAAAACACCACCAAGCTCACGGTTCTACAGAGGTGTTCTGGTTTGCTAGCTGCTGGAATGCAACACACCAGAGACGGATTGGCTTTTAATAAAAGGGGATTTATTTTGTTGGTTCTTCAGAGGAAAGGCAGCTAACTTTCCACTGAGGTTCTTTCTTATGTGGAAGGCACAG